>VYZT01045340.1:6202-26438 GCA_013400735.1 Pomatostomus ruficeps
AAAGGAATTAATTAAAGAAGAATAAATTAATAAACTTCCTTATTTTATCTTATAATATTCATTCTGGAAAGATTTGAGAAATCTGATCTCCTACTGCCAGCTGAAACTAGTGTCATTTTAATACATTTTAAAAAAAATTTATATTGATCCTTATGCCTAGAACTTTCAAAGAAGTTTAAGTGTCTTCAAGGGGGTTTTGTTAAGTTTTTATACGTACTTGAGAGGATACCACTAGATTCCAGTCATTTCTCACAGATTTCTATGAACTCTATCACAAATATGATTGGTATATTTTCTCTGGGAAAATAACTACATAGACTATGTATACACATAAATTATGCAAAAAAAAAAAAAAATCAAAACAGCTGAAACTAAACCAAATCAATAAAATCCTCACTCCCTTCTCCCCATCCAAAAATACCCCAAAGACCCCCAAAAAGCAAGGAAATAAAAACTAAACAATAGGGGAGAAGAGAGAGGAAGTAATTGCCTGTGATAAACGAAAAATAACAAAAGCTCAAGTGATATGTCCATTTAGTAAGACTGAATTAAATGTTTATGATGGAGTCAACACACTTTGAAAAAAAGGTGATTATCTGAGTTGAATGGCATAGCTTTCCTGGCACAAACCACATTTGATTGGCCCTCAGGCAATTTTAATAGTAATTTAAAAGTACTCAGGACTCATCATTTTATGTCAGACACTCATTTGAAGACATTACCTAAAATGATATGAAGCTCTTATATCCTCATCTCAAAACACATTAGTGATTTCTGCTTAAGCATTTATAGTGGCAGGGTTCTCCAATTTGTAAAATACCGAGCTGAGATGAAAACAACTTATCCAAAGCCCTTTTCTGTTAAAGGTTACTTTTCTATTTACCCTCTGGATATGGAAATATATTTTTTTTCCATTTAATAAATAAGTTAATGATAATTTTATTTCCTTTCAACAGTGAACTAAATTGCTATAATAAAGAGTGATATGTGAAAATTGTGCAACACAGGCAGTACAATAAAAACAGTGGACAAAGAGTTTCTGAAATATCTCTTTGAATGTTTTTAAATTAAATAAATGAACATTTCACATTTTACTCATAGAGTTTACCATCTGCTCTAAGTCAATGGGGTCTCAGGAGTAAAAAGCAAACACATATATGTCCAGTGCTAAGAGCTGAGCCATAGTAATCAATATAATATTGAAAAGAATTTAGAAAAGCAAATCAGTCTCATCTCTTCCAGTATTTGGTATGTGCAGTCATATTGTAGGACTCACAGGAACCTGGAAAACTATTTAATTTTTATTTTTCAGTGACAACATATCCTGATTGTGACTGCTTGTTCTGATTTCCTGGTCTGAAGTAAGGCTTACTGAGAGAGCAAAGCAATTTGTGTTTACTCATAAGAGCAGTTAGCTCATTGCAGTGTAGTTATTTTATTCTCAGTTTTTATAGGTGCTTTCATGGATAATACAGTTGCAATGTTTTGATCACAGCAGATTATCAAAACCAGCTTTGAATCTGTCCTGGTTTTAGACAAATTTTGGGAGGAGACTCTGAAAAGATATCTCCTCTAAAAGGCAGAATTACAGCCCCTCCCCCCAGCCAAGGTTCGGAATTAAAAATCTGCTTGGAGAGACGTGAAAAAGAAACTATTTATTAACAAGTGATGTGCACGCAGGCACAAAGAACACGAAACAAACAAAAAAAGAACAAAAACCCCGAACTTGAATAATATTCTACCGTGGAGGAAAGATGGTGGAATTTTCAGAGCCTCTCTTTAGTTCAACTCCTCCTGAAGGTTCGGCCCAGCTGGGCTGGGGGGTCCGGCAGCTCCTGGCGAGGGTCCCACCGACTGTCTCCCCGGCGATCGTCTGGTTGTTCAGATGGAAAAAAAACCAGGCCAAACAGTCCAAAAAGCCCAAAAAGAAAGGGGAAAAAAAAAGAAAAGAAAAAAAAAGGAGAAAAAAACCTGCAATCCCAGCAGGAAAGCAGAAAAAAGGAAAAAAAAAAAGGGACCAGGGAGAAAGAAAACCCCCTGTCCTAACCCAGAGATGGGCAGACTCCTTCTGGAAACCAAGGGCAAAAAAAAAGGAAAGAAACTTGCGCTTTTATCTCAAAGAGATAGAAGCAAAGCATGCCAGGTTTTCTCTCTGTGAGTCCAAGGTCACAGAAACCATTCCTGGGCTTAAGCAGATGATAGAAAAAACCAAAAACCAGAGCATAAAAATCACCCCAGGACAGAATCCAAATCTCATTCATACTGCCAGATATTCACACATATGCTTTTTTTCTTTTTGTTCCTTATTCCATTCTTTTTCTGTTTCTGACTAGCCTGACAAGCCACTTGATTAAAGCTATCAAAATTACATTCTATATAATAATATTAAGAGGAACATTTACAAGAATGGAAATGGAAATGACCAAGAAATTATATAAGTTACCAGAGAGAAGCTGTAAAGACAGGAATTGTTGTTATCTAGTTAAAATTATCAAACTAGGGGAATCTTTTTCCTTACTGAAAGCATTCCACACACTCCCTTCCTTTCATTCTTTACTCCTGCAAATGCTTTTAAGACCTTTTTTTTGAAAAGCCATCATTTTCAAAGAACCCATAAGAGGATGTAATCCCTATATAATTGGCGGAGAGGGGATGCCAGAACCAGTGGGGGGACTTCGTGGGCGTGGTTAAGGGCAGCAGTTTCAGGTAGCAGGGCCAAGGTATATCAAGTAGTAAATGAGGCTGGGAGATTAACCTGGATTGGAGACCCAGGCAAACCTGAAATGGCTGAAGCCAGGAATGCAGGGGGAAGGCTTTTCCAATCTATCTATTTGAGGGGATACTGGTGGCATAAGCTCACTGACCTCCACAGGACACAAGTATGAACTGGGAGAAGAGTGGCTGCAAATCAGCCCTGCAGAAGGGGATCTGGGGATGCTGGCTGGCAACAGTCTCACTGTGAGCCAGCAGTGTGCACAGGCAGCCAAGAGGGCAAACTGCATCTTGGGGGGCATCAAACACAGCACATCCAGATGGTCAAAAGAGGTGGTGATCCTGCTGTATTTGGCATTGGTGACACCTCACCTTGTGACCTGTGTGCAGTGCTGGGCTGCATAACCTACAAAGGACACAAAGGTACTCAAGTGTGTCCAAAGAAGGGCAACAAAACTGGTGACAGGACTGAACAGCATCTTGTGGGGAGCACATGAGGTCTTTGGTTTGATCTAGTTTGGAGAAAAGAAGACTGAGAGGTGACCTTATTGCTCTCTACAGCTTTCTGAGGAGGGTATATGGAGAAGGTGGTACCAAGGTCTTCTCCCTGAGATCCAGTGACAGGATGCAAGGGAATGGGTCAAAGTAGTATCAGGGGAGGTTTGGACTTGACATATTTCTCTCTGGAGAGGGTGGTCAAACAATGGAACAGGCTTACTATGGTGGTGATTCATGCTTCAAGCCGGTCAGTCTTTAAGAAGTAAGAAGCATTTGGAAAACGTATCTATTGCAATATCTCTAACATCTATCTATAGCTATATCTAATCTATATCTATCTATTTATCCCTCTCTGTCCCTATACCTACTTAGAATTATTCATTGCTAAATTAACTTGATTTTGCTCTAGAAAAGGAAGAAAACTGTTGTGTGAATAAGAACCTCTGAGCTTAAACCTACAACTAGCTTAAAGAATAAAATAGAACTTTTTAATTTTACGGGAAAGGTTATTAGGTTTCTCAGTATTCATTTTTGAAGGAAACTGTTACATTGAAGTTGTTCATTAAAAGCATGGAATATCTAGTGATAGAAATATAATTTCAAACCCAATTGTTTCTGATCCACTCAAGCTATTTAATCTTCTTTTCTGTTTATGATATATGGATAATATAATAATAATAAAAACAATATGCAAATTGAAGAATATTTTGTGAAAAGTATTTTTAAAAGCTAAAGTGCAATGTGCAGCCGTATCTCAAACTATTTTTTTTAATTAATGATATTTTTCAAGAGTAGCTTAGAGACAGTAATGAAAAATCAAAATTCAAAATATGTAAAATATTGTCCTCACTATGGCAGAGTTTTTAGATTCAGAGAGGGTAGGCTTCACTAAAGCAGATTGTTGGTATTTTGCAATAATTAATGATATTTCTTTAAAATATATGTTTTTAATATTGAGCATTCTTTCTACTTGGTATCACAGAAAGCTAGAGAATCAAGTAGTAGAAAGAGCTTTTATCAGTTTTCAAGAATATGTGAAGAAAAAATTCCTTTAATGACTATTTCGCAGTGTGGTTTAAAATTGCAAGAACAGATAAGAAAACAAACATATTTCTCTAGCAGTCTCAAAACCACTTGAAACTTTTCAGCTTTTTAGAGGGCTTTTAGCTGCTACTTTTGTTGTTATTATTGGTATTAACAAGTAGTTTGGAGGAAATCTTTTAGCAAATGCATTTGTGCAATTATTGCCTTTTCTAAACAGAGCCATGTGAAACAGAATCAATGTTTATATGTCACACTGAAAAATCTGAAAAACATCCTTGCATGGGAAACAGAGCTAGTAATGCAAATATTGAGAAAGAAAATAAATCCCATATTTCTAGAAAAAAGGAGAATCTATGTCTTTCTCTCCTATGCATTTCCTTAAATAAAAAAAAGCTGAGAAAATATCCTTTTTTCACCTTTTATAATATTGACTCTTTCTTTGTACATAGGTTAATAAAACAGTCAGGTAATTTGTCTTCAGGTTAGTTTTGGTTTCAATTTTAGTTTAGAATCATAGAATCACAGAATACCTGAAGCTGCAAGGGGCCCTTTGGGATCATTGATTCCAACTACCTGCTGCTCACAGGACTACCTAAAAATAATCCATATGACTAAAAGGACCATTCAGAGGCTCCTTGAACCTTGAAAAATTTGGTGCCATGAGCACTTCCCTTTGTATTCTGTTCCAGCAACCACCGATCCTTTTACTGAAGAGCCTTTTCCAAAAGTCTAATCTGAATTTACCCTGACATTTTTGTGCCTGTTCCTCTGGTCCTACCACTGGTCACCAGACAGAGAGATCACCACCTCCCCCTCTACTGCCTCCCTTGAGGAAGGGGAAGACCTTCTGCCGTGAGGTCACCCCTCAGACTTCTCTCCCCCAGGCTGAACAAGCCAAGTGACCTCAGCCGCTCCTTCTAAGTTTTGCCTTTCACCATCTTGATCTCCCTCCTCTGTACACACTCCAAAATTTGTTGTTCTCCTTATAAAACAGCACTTGAGGTGAGGCCACCTCAGTGCAGAGCAGAGGGGGAAAATCCCCTCCCTTGCCTGGCTGATGATGCTGGGCCTGATGCCCCCCAGGACATGGGGAGCCCTCCTGGCTGCCAGGGCACTGCTGACCCACCTTCAAACTGATCCCCAGATGTCTTTCTGCAGGGCTGCTCTCCAGCCTCACCCCCTCAGTTTGTATGCATTATTAGGATTATTTCAGCTCAGATGGAGTATCCACCACTTGGTCTCATTAAATTTCATATGTGATTCCTACGTGACTTTCAGTTGGTGATTATCCAGCTCTCTAGTCTACCCAGATGTGTCTGTAAGGCCTCTTGAGCCCCAAAGAGGGGGACTCACAGCTCCTCCTAGTTCAGTATCATCAGCAAACTCACTCACTGTGGATTTGATTTCTGTGTCCAGATGATTTATAAACACACTGAAGAGTACTGACCCTAAATTGGAATACTGAAGGACCCAGGACACCAGCCTGATGTAACTCATTCCCTGTAACGCTTTGAGCCCAGCTTTAACCTGGGCCCCATAAAGGCTACTAAGAAGTGGGTTAGGCCTTGTCATTTGGCAAATTTAGCAACTTGTTAATTCAAATTTCAGTTGAAGGAAGTTTAATACAGGCAACTATAACTGTTTATTTCTGAAGATATATCTTCCTAGATGTTCTTCACTCACCACCACTACCAGTTAGGTGTGAAACCTGATATCCTGAGGGTTACTGCTGAGATATGAAATTGGCACAGGTAAATACAATTTAATTTGCAAAGTCACAAACACATTTACCACTTTCTGAGTAAGGAGACAAAAGGACAAGGTCCCTAAAATTCTTAAAAACTATTCAAAAAACCATATCACTACAATATTCATTAAGTCTTATTGTTTTAATTTCTTCAGTTCTGAAGATCATCTACATGGTTTTTTCTGATTTTTTTTTGCTGGCTGTTTCCTTTGGTCAAGAAACTGCCTCATTTGCTTTGTTTTGCCCTTCCTTTCCTTGCCTTAGTTTCCTTTCTGTTCCCTCTCCTCTCATGCAATGAGACAGGCCTGATCTGCTACACATTTGTTTAAAAATTGAAGGGGACTGGGAAAAATCCAGTGGAGGTATGAAAGATATAATACTCCCTTATATACATTATTAAATGCACATGTTGCAACCTTTATTTTTTTATTGCCATTGTTCCCCACTTAGGAACCATTTAAAGTAGACATTTTCTGTTATTTTTATGATAACCTCAGCAAACCATTCACATTCTAAAATTTATTGCTAAACACGTTAAATAAAGTTCAATAACTGGAAGTTTATAGTCAACAGGGGAGAAATGATGCACTGATAATAATGTTAAATGATTCTAATGTGACAGTTTCATTCTATGCTCTCTCATTCATCCCATTTTGCCAATACAGTAAACAAGCTGCTCTAATAGACAGGGAGAAATAAAATGTCATCAATTCAAGAGTGAACAGCTGCTGGTAGATTTTATATGACAAAAAAAATGAAAAGAAAGCTTAGAGATCCCATGGTCTGTTTATATCTGATGGGCTCAGCTCAGCATACTGAGGGAGTTTGGTTTTGTAGTAGGACTGGGGAGCTGATTCCTGTCTGGCCTTATGATCAGTGTAGGTGCTTATCAAAGTGTACCCCAACATAGGATCTGGCTTCCATCTGCTGAGATGGGCTGGGTGAATCTTCCAGTGACAGAGCCAGAGTTAGAATTCAAGCAGTGCTGCCCAGCTTGAAGTTCCACATTGACAGACATCAGGTAATGAGTTTTATTGTTACTGTGATATGCTTGTTGTTACTATGATATGCTTGTTGTGGTAGACCAAAAACTGGCCGGTACTTCAGGTTTTTTCTGGTTATGCTACATCCTACAGTTGCTGCTTGGAACTGTGACAAGGTCATGAGCATGACAAAGACAATGAGCAAAGGCAATACGTTACATTATGAATGATAATATGACTTATAAAAACCATAAACAGAAGAAAGG
Organism: Pomatostomus ruficeps; assembly: GCA_013400735.1. Classification (NCBI taxonomy): domain Eukaryota; kingdom Metazoa; phylum Chordata; class Aves; order Passeriformes; family Timaliidae; genus Pomatostomus; species Pomatostomus ruficeps. The sequence goes on from VYZT01045340.1 coordinate 13,453, forward strand.
GGGGAAAAAACAAAGAAAAACTAACCCCAAATGCTTTGATGATAAATACTATCTGAGAACAATTCCAAATTCAACTTCTGTTTCACCTTGACTATTGCCATTTTGGTTTTCTTCTATGTCAAAAAATGTTCCATAGGCTCCTTTTCTTTTTTTTTTTTTTAATCCACAGTTCATGTTCTAATGGGAAATGTTAAATTGCTACAAGCAGTAAGATTCAGCTCATACAAAAATGGCTGCTGCACACTATTGTATATAAAATATTATCTAAGAGAAAAATTCTGAGGTACACTGGCATGCATATTGGATGTAGAAATTTGTCTTTGAAACACTCAGTACAACAAGGATGAAATGCAGCATGTTGCATACACATCTGTTACAAACTGGAGGAGCCAGACATGTCTTTCCAAAAATTCTCCTAAAGAAAAACAGAACAAAAAGCCTCAAAAGACCTCTTAGGTCAGACAGCGATTTCCACAGATATGAGGCAAGAGAAAATGGAACTTTCTGGACCCAGCAGCATAAGCACAAGCATGTATGCTGAGTACAGAGACTAGCAAATATTGTCTTTTAAAATCTTTAAGCTTGGGTTATCATATATCAAATAACAGTGATGAAACAACTACCGTAGAGAAGAAATAGCTGTAAAATATGACTACCTTTGGATTAAATATAGAGGCAAAATAGAAGTAAGCATTGTCTTCTCTTCATTGACATAAATACTAGGCCATGTTCTGATCCTATCTGGCTATCTGCAAATATCAAACAAGAATGTGTCATGCTTATTTGCCCTCATCAATTTGATGTTGGAAGCAAATCCAAACTAGTTCAAGGGTTATTAAATAATCATTCAAATTCATCTAATTAAATTATAAAATCAGTCTTTCATCCTGTCATCTCCTCTACCAGCAGACAATTGTTAGTATTATTGCCACGAATTCTGGGATCACAGATGAAGACCAAACTACTCCAAAAGGACTTTGATAGTTCTGTCTTGATGAAATAACTGAGTGTAAAAAAATGTGATTTAGTGTAATTTGACAACTATTTTATGTCATATGTGTAAATAATATCACTTTCTTTTGTAATATTTTTAACCTAAACAATAATTAGAGAAATTTTGTTTTAGAAATGTTTTTGTTAGGCTAAGGAAGACCTGAACCAAAAGGATATGTAGCCATCACAGTATGTAGCAGCTGTGGTTTGAGATCAGTGAGCAGAATGAAAAATAATCACTAAATTATTTTTTTGGACAGTGCATTGAGGAATTTATCATAGTTCTTCATTTTAAAGCAGCCGTGTTAGTACCCTGTATGCTAAATAAGTTTACAGTTGTAAACTGTAAACTTATCATAATTGGAATTTAGGAAGCTTCGACCTACCCATACTTGAGTTGAGGTTTCTGAACCTCATGCGATGTTTTGACAGCTCAAATGCCATAATGGAAAACTGTGACAGAAAAGTGATATTTAGAGTCCTCAAGATCCTCTTTCACTCTGAAACCATGCATTATTTCCAACAGCACCTTTCATGGCTGTGGTGTGGATCACAGTAAAGTGTCCTGTAAATTCTTTGCTTTTCTTTCACAATCATTGGAAGTCTACCATGCCAGCTAGAAATACTCAGAAGCCTAAAACTGGCATGCTGCAGCCAACCAGTGTACAGTGGATGCATGGTCAGTTAAAAACATGGTTTTCTATGTGGCGTTGATGTTGATGAACAGTGATCATAAACACAAGGCTAACAAGGGCCAGGATGCTTTTCCTTTACCCCAGGCTGTCCCTTTGCAGTAAATATTGAGCAGGGGAACAAACAAACTGGAATCACCACTTTGAAGACTTGCATGGAGACAGTAATGTTTACCTCATCAAAACTCTTCTACTCCTCTTTCAAATCTCGTATAGCTTGTAATTAAGGAAATATAGAAATTAACACCTCACTGATTTGTGTGTCATGCAACCATGTAGTGGAATGAATCACTGCTGCACTTGACGTTTTGTGTTTCTTTCCATTTGCAATAAGGCAGATTGAAAGATAAAAACAATTGAATGTTTTTCTTTCAGCAAACTTTTTCAAATACAATTTCATAGATTGAGAGATTTGGTAGATAACATAAAATAATAGGTAATTGTGTGAAGCAGATGATGTCTTCATCTGTAAAATTATTTACTAGAACTAAGTGACCTTGGGAACTTTTAGGCTATACTATCTGAACAAGAAAACAAAGTAGATGAATTTCCAAGTTATTTGAATACCAGAAATTTTTATAACATATGACTTCAAAACACTTCAGAAATTCAATCACAGTGAAGTATAGTGACATTCTAAAATCAAATGTTCCTTTTTTCTTTACTGAAATGACAGTTCTTCAGTTCTGAAAAGTACATTAATTTTGTATTGATCACAACTTTCTTATTTCCTCTGATTTTACTGTTACTCATACTTTTCTTTAACCATACTCTTCTGGCCATTTATAGGTATGCAGAGTTAGATCTTCCATTTCAACAAAAAATTTCTTTTCTGCATTTTCATGTACAGAAGCATATAGAAACTTCTTTTTAATAATGCCTCTAACGTTCCCAGACAGGTAGTGTCTTGCTCACCCAAACATGCTGTTCCCATATTGCTTTACAGATGTCAGATAAAAAGAAGTCTACATTGCAGATAATGACAGTCTTACTACAAAGTTAAAAACTCGAACTTTTTCTAGAGTAATTCAAATGATATATTAATATCAGTATCAAATGAATCAGTATCAATAAGGTCTCATTAACCTGAAATCAGTGTAGATTTAAATGTTATCACTTGCCTTGTGACAAGATTAATTAGATTTCATAAAAAAATATTGCTCAACAGGAAATCCAAGAACTCAATTATTTTCTTAATATAATATTTAACTTTAAATAAATCTAATGTTACTTTAAAATCATCCACTGCATGGAAGATGGATTTTCAGCTTCCAAGTGCTCAGCTGCAGCCTTAACATGTGTAACCTGATTACCCATATTTTGACAATATTTAGCCTACTCTGTTCTCCTTCTAAATATGAACTACTGGGAGGTTTGTAGGGAAATTTAAGAAAACCTTTATTTATGTTTTTAGTACTTTAAGAAGTTCACAAACTGTCAGAAAAGTATACTACTTCTCTATTGGAACAAGGTGAAAATGCTTAATTTCAGTTCAGCTAAAATTCAGCTGAATTCTCATAATATGATCCACTCCTTCCTGGAAGCAGGTACTCAGGTATTCATTTTCTTCAAATGTCTGCTAATCTCCAATTGTACATAATTTCACATGATGAAACATAACTTTCACCAAATGGATTTGCAAAGAAAATTGGATGTTAAAAATTGTATTATGGGAAAAGTAGTTCTAGGAACTTTAACCACAGACTATCATGCAATTATAATTCTTTCAGTGTACAACTCTTTACAAAAATGTAGTTTAACAGTGTTTGTACTATAAGAAAAAATGTTTATCAATTCAATAAATCAAATAGGATTTTTTCAGTTTGATCAACATATATTTGATTTCAGTAAGAGGTTTAAAGGCTTTATTATTCTTGCAAATGAAAAAATTCTGAAAGTTTTGTGTCTGTTTTCAGAACTTAAGCTTTTATTTAATTACACAAAATAAACCTAATTGCAGAATTAATTAATTAATGATAATTCTGAATTTTCCTAACACTAATTAAAATCCTAAGTCTCTAAACACCAGTATTTTTAGCTGCTATCACAGACAAGGAAAAAGTAACTCTGTTAAAATTGAAGGAATCTGTGGTAACGAATGACTATTGCAGTGTAGTGGTATTTAGTAAATGACAACTGTAGAAAAAGATTTGTCTATTAATCACATGTCCAATTACTTAATTACTGACTGAACAAAAACAACTAAGGCAGCATCAGAATATGATTAACTGTTATGCATATAACTGTCTATTTTAAATAAATTGATAAATGTGCTGCTGTTTTTCCCTGTTCAAAGGCAAAGCAAAAACGCATTACATCTAGAGAAAACTGCAATGACATATCTGCAAAATTATACATCGTTACATGTTTTTATAGACCACAGTTTAACTTATCAATTTCCTTGCACAGGGAGGTTTGGTCATCACAAAATCGGTAGGAGCATTTTTCTCTGTTAAATTGTAGCTCTTACGTGGTACAGAAGAAAGAAGTGTTTTAAGAACCAGATTTCCTGGTTTTGCTTCATACAGAAGACTGGTGAGGGTTTTTTTGTTTTGTTTTGTTTTGCTTTATTTCTTTTGTTTTGTTTTATTTTTGAGGGTGTTTTTTAGACAACTGTGCAACTAGTTTACAGGGAAAAAAATTCCTAAAATATGACACTTATAACCTGTTTGGTTTCATAAAGAAAAGTCCCCTTCCCTTCAACTCTCACACAGCATCAGTTGTGCCATCTAGCTCCCTGCAAGTACAAATTCAAGCACTATGACACAGCTTATTTTAAAGCTTGATCAGAACAGCTTGATTCCTACTACCTGTAACAGTCCTTCAAAGATTGTTTCAGCATGTCCCAATGCCATGCAAGAATATGCAACATTTGTTTATATTGCCAAGCTGTAGCAGTCTGACAGCATGAGACATTTCATTCTGATTAGTTCAGAAACTTTGAGATCAGTTGCTCTAAAGAAATATGTCTTAAAAATATAAATGCATAATTTGATTCAAAGATGATCCAGGACCCTTTAGACATGTGAATGTGACATTTTTTCTAATGTAACACCTTGAAAACACCCTTTATCTTCATAGATAGTAGTAGGTATCAAGTAATTTAATTTTCTAGTAGGAAACAAAATGAGGACAGATAATTTTTAGCATTTCATATTCACTCATTGCAAATAATATTTGCCTTCCATGTCACCTTGTTTCATTTTGGACCCCCAACTGGGTAAAAAATCTTTAAAAACAATAAAATCAGAAGAAAAATAAACTTGCAAAAAATAATGATTACACCTGAAAATATCATCAGCTTTTTTGAGCCCACATTCAATTCTCAATTTAATTAAATTAATAAATTTTCCTTCACACAACTATGCAGTTTGGCTTCCCAGTACATCAAAGTTTGTGTCACATACAGATCTTCAAACCAGAAATCTGATAGAATCCAAATAACTCATATGGATCCAGATGTGCCTTTCCATACTTTGTGTAATAGAGGATGATACACAAAAATGCATAGATTGGCAACAGTGGTAAAGGTCTTCCCTTTTTGGTTTGGGTTTTTTTTTTTTTTTTCTCATTTAGGGAATCCAAATTATGACCCATCTGATAAGAAACAAAAACAATTGCCAAGTATTTTTAATATTGTTTCATAATTCTTTTGAGGACAAACTTTCTGGAAATTTCTATGCAAACAGAACAGTCTGGTTTAGCAAGAGATTTTTTTAAACAGTACTAGCTTCTTTTATCACATTATAAAAAACATCAAATACTATCAAAGGATATGTTTTTGTTTTTCTTTAATGTGTTGTCATGTATTCTTTGCTAAGTCATTCAACACCTAGCTATGCTATATTGACATATAACTTTCACCCTTTTTAATCTTATATTTGATTCCACTGCGTACTATTTTCAGCCCACACAGCTGCAGAAACTTTGCAAATATTTATGAAAAATTATACTTTCTATTTGCAATGGAGTAGGTTAAGGAATAAGATAAAACAAGATTCTCAAATTTCCTCTAGAAAACTTGAGCACTCTAATACAGCAGACCTTGGAATAGAAGAAAGGGCCAAGACCATTTTGTGTTTGTTTGTTTCCACTTCTGACACAGTGGTTTTCTCCTAGTCATTACTGTGAGAAAAGATACCAGTGTGTTAACATTTAGCAGGTAGGAAAATGGTGTCAAAGTCAAGCACAGTGAAGTTAGGTTTTAGGTCTCATTTTGTCATCAAAGAGAAAATATTTCATATCAAGTCCTTCAATGATTGATAACAAGAAAGTTATATTAGTTCTAAAGCATTCAGTGATTTAGAGAATTAACAGACTACTACTTTTCCTTCCTTAACCAGATACTGTGATGAATTTTTTTTCTGTTTGTTGTTATGACTGAACCCTTTCACAAATTTCCATGATGGAAATTCAGCTTGAATTTATAAAAATTTTTATCTGCTTCTCAAACAAAATACTGTGTAATTTCATGGCTTATTTAAAATTATGGCCTTTCTATCTAGTAAACTAATTTTTTGCAACCTTATATTCTTTTAGATATATATACATATATTTTTTATTTTATTTTATCTCTACAATCAAAACTGTGTGCAAGGAAACAATGTTGCCTAAACTTTGATCACACCTAAAGTTTTTTGTTTGTTACTGGCAACACCTCCTTTTTTTATTGTTCTATGAAGTGTCTGTTATGAGACAAAAATTATCATTATTTACACTCCCAACGGTTCATATACCCTTGGCAAATTCCTGCCAAAGGCATATGAAGGTGCGTAACACCTGGTGCAGCTGCTGGCAGCCACTGTGCATCAAGCAGCGGAGCCTACGTGGGAGCACTGCTAGCATGTCGCTCAGAAAAGGCTGTCCGTGTGTCCCCAGGATGAAGGCGGGCATCCCTGCCTGCTTCAGAAATACCCAATTACACAGGGTGGCTTACGGTCTGCATGTATCACAATCCATGTGCCCACATCAAGGCCTTCTTCTTTGCTGGACAGTCTGCCTCTGACTTGGCCTGCAAGTAAAAGCAGGGGGGAAAAAATCAAACATTAAACTACTACAAAAAAGTTTAAACAACTTAAATTGATGCCTTAGGATTCTAGCTCTTATATTTTTCAGATCCTGTTCTGCTTTAGTGTGTAATTCTAAAACTCCATATAGCCTGTTGACTACTGTTTTTCCATTTTAGTCAGACAAAACTATTCCTCTCTAGGCCTGAAACTCAAGGACACCTTACTGTCTTCAGGCTCCAAAAGATATTGGGGTGGAGGGGAGATCAAACTTAGGGTAAAGGACTTAATTACCTGAAACTGTAATTTGGAGGATTAACCCCTGATATAAAATGGACCAAACTTATAAAAATATTAATAACCTGTCATCCATTTAAGAGTGGGTGGGCTTTGACTACCCTAAAGGTAACTGAAGGCCTTTCAATAAGTATGAGCTCTTTTTATTCTCTTAATTTTGTCTGGCCTCTGTTTCTAGGTAGGCCCATCAAGGCATCAAAACAGTCTCTTCCCCATATTGCACAGGCAGATAATAACATGCTCAAAGCCAGTGCCAGCAAGGATATAATTTACTTTTTCTGCTTGCTGAGAGTTTAAAAATGGAATTACAACCTCACATTGTACAGGAAGGTTTGTTCCTTTATTACTCTGAATAACTCTGGATCTGGAAGTCCACTTTGAGAAAATACACAAATCTCAAATCCCTGCCCTTCTATCTGCAGGAAGGAAAAGTAAAGATGTCATTCTTAAGAACTGCCTTTCCTTTGACATTCATGCTATTATAATAGAAACTCAAATCTTAGAAAAGCTTTTTTTTCTTTTTTAGTTTTATAAAATATCTGGTTGACATTATAGCAGCTTGTGTCAGATCTAGCATACCTAACAATCTAGTGCACTTATGTGACTCTTGTTAATACATTTCCAAAAGGAATTTCATTACCAGATGCATTTTTATCTTCTTTTTGAAAAATATCAGTTGGATCCTATATTGCTGAGATAGTTCACTCAGGATTTGGGTCCTGTTAGTTCAGCATTTCCTACAGTAAATGATAACCGTTATCATACCCTCTCAGAGTTAAATGTGTTGGCTTTGACCTTATATAATAAAGGTGCAACATCTTCAATAGAGAAACTGTCCCTGATTATGTGTTTGCACAGCTCTGAGGAAAACAAAGCCCTGACCTTCCTGGGCCATCAGAATAATCCTGTAATACACATGTTCAATTATGAAAGTTAGTGTGGGCAATACCATTCAGGAAAGATGCTCTAAATGGACCCATAATTGCCTGATACTTAATTTCTGATGTGAATATCTGAAGCAGATTTCAGTCCTTTGCCAAAAGGCTGCTTAAATGTTCAGACCAAAAAAAAAAAAAAAAAAAAAAAGCAAAAAACCAGGCTTTATCTGCACTAATAAATTAAGGCATGATAGGAAATGTTCCAAGTATCATAATTGCATATATTTTTCAGTTGGTAGAATGCTGGCAGGTGCTCAGCCTGGATCAACCATCAGTCTCTCAATCAATCCCTTGACACCATTATGGCATTTGAGATGCATCCTGGCTAAGGCAGACCCTCTCTAGCAATTCTGGAAGGGTTTGATGACTCAGGGATGATTCAGATTCTAGCCTTTTTGCACTATTTGGGTTCAATGCCAGTAAGCACTCCTCAGCACTGTTTCACTTGGTGGTAGAGATGTCACCACAGGGGCCACATGTCATTGTATTCTTGCTTACAGTGAGTAACAATAGAGTCATCTGTCACAGCTCTGGAATGTGCTCATCATTTTGTTTAACTGATTTATATTTCAGTGTAAAAAGTTTGGTGTCTTCAACTGCATCTGTTCCTGTACATGGCCAGATTGCAAACAGCAGGGAAAAAACCCTATCATCTATAAGCAAGCATTTAATTTCTTGGCTGAAAATTTCACACAGGAGAGAGGTCTCTAGTTTGTATGCTAGTAAATGCATTCACAGCTGAGACACCATCACAAAACAGACTACCAGTTATGAGAATAACTTTGCACATGACTGAACAAGTCCAACCCACTTGCATTCAAATTATCCAAAATGAACGGTCCCAGTTCTGCCATTCTTCATTCTACACTTGCTATTCTATGCATAGAGGTTCAGACCACCATAAATTCATATGATTATTTTACTATCTAAACAGTTTTTTTCAAGATTTTTTCTCTTATCACAGGTATTTTTCAGAAAAAAAAAAAAAGCCTTATTTCCTGATTACTCTAGCTATTGAGTAAAAATTAACAAGAAATATCAGTAGATGAATCTCCAAAGCGGTATGATTTGGCTCAGAAGAATTGGTCCTCTATCCAAAAAATATTTTGGGAGTGGCTGCCTAGAAGTCAGGAATATCTATTTGGAGCTTCTCTGAAGTATCTTGGTGAGTGGGGGAGGCTACAGGACTTTTCCTCAGAATACCAAGATAGTGAGGGTAGAGAGCCCAGAGTATCTCTGAAAGAAGTCCAAGAGAAAGTAAATTCCAAGTCTATTTTGTGATTCTGGTATTGGATGAGTTTTTTGGGGAATACTCTCTTTATGCCAGACTGCTTCCAGCACAACAAAGATAATTCTTACTCTTTGTGTGTTTCACACATGCAAACTGGAATTTCTTTCCCACACTATCCTTACAAGTCTTTTGAATACCAAAATGGGAAATCCCTCCAAGCAAAAGCTGAGCCTCTACAGAGCATATACAGCTCCCAGTACAGCTGACTGTGACCTACACTAGCAGTACATACACAGCAAAGGAACTCAGATATTATGTGAGCTGACATTGAGGTTAAAGCTGAGGTATTAGTTATTTAAACTGAATAACTCATGCATGACAAAAGAAAATCTTTTATTAAGAAAAGAAATTCAATCTTAATTAAAAGTGTTAGGTCATTTTTTTGTGTTTGTCTTGAACTCTTTTCTGATCAAGTTTTTAAGACAACTTTTTCTCAGGATGTTCAACATAGCATCTGAATTACAATTAGCACACGAACTGTGGCCTTTAGTCATTTATGCAATGTAGACAGAAAGAGTAAGTGAAAGTAACTCCTTTCTCTTGGATGGATTAGTAAATGAATGGCAAATGAAATCTCTTGCCAGTCACCAGATGGTGCAATTATCAACAGTCCTACAAATTTTGTTTAACCATATGTATGGTTTAATCTTAGGGAAAATGCACTCTGTTGGCCATGGAGATTTTGATCACAAAAGACACTGCATTTTAAAAGCAATTACTCTAATTGGAACAGTTTCCTAAGTGCATATGTTATTGTGATAACAATAAGAAAACACATTACTTGATATCAGAGTTTCCGAGATTCAGCCTCAAAAACTGATTGCTATTTTGAAGATGGGGATTTGTATCCATAGCTTCATAATTCATGCATTTCATGTTCATCTGGTAATGCCATTTATACATAGTAATGTTGCACAATTTAATATATTCAGCAGGAAGACCTTATTTGATATCTTTAAGCACAAAGAAAGAAAGCTTACCAAGAATGTAGCATTACTTTACATTTGTCTTTTATTACTAAAAATAAAGTTATTACAGTACTTATATATGCACTAATAAATTTAGGAATAAATACTTAATGTTATCAAATGTGGTAAAATATTTGGGAAAGAGGTTAACACAACCACAGACCTTGCTGTATTTTTTTAATGTCCAAAAAGTTGCTGCACTTGGGACAGAATTTACCTTGAAACAATTAGGCAATTTCAAACAGAATTTAAAATTCTAATTAGAAAATTTAGCCCTTACAATAATAGGTTCACATATTACAAAAGTAGTACTGTTTCAGTGCTAAAGCATGTGTTAAAACCTAATTTTCCTATAAAGGAAGTCCAAACAATTCTTCTGCACCCATTCAGCTTGATGACAAATAATACTCCCATAATACACATATGTAGAGCAAAAATTAATTTCACTTATTATATCAGTCTTGTACATTGATGGGACAAAAAGTAAATCTCATAGTACACTTATATTTGAGATAGGGTTTCCGCATTAGTAAGGGAATATGTACTTACGTGTGTGTGCACACTCAAATATATTTTGAATGCATATCCTTAGCCACAGAAATTACAGCTCTTGTTGAAGCAAACCAGATGGAATCTATAAATATACAAGGCCAGAACTTTAACTGTGGTAAATAAAACTATTTATGTCCTAGTTTGAAAGGAATGCATAGCATGCCACTTCTGATTTAATTAATCAAGGATCTATAACTTAGAGCAGTTCCAATATTCTCATCAAAGTAAAAGGGTAAATTCAGAAGTGTGGCTGAAGTATCTTTGTACTGCCATGGCGAAGAAAAAACAAACAAACCAGGAAAAACCCTTTAATTTTCCTGGCCTTGAAACCCTGCTAGTTTGTTCCTCTCCCTTCTATGTGAAGGCCAACAGTCAGAGATTGCTCAAACAAATGTATTTCTATGGGTCAGGAAATTTCCAAATTTGTGATTGCACAAGTTCGTGGAGGAAGAGAAACAAAGGAGCTGTGATGCATTTAGGTCATTCAAGGAGCATACTATTCTGTATTTGGTCTACTTTAGTTTCAAAATTGATTTATAGTGCTGAAGAGTGCTAAGTAGTCAATAGTGGACAGGAACTAATTTCAAGTCAGTAAATAAGTTACCTTATTGTAACAGTGGAAGGATTATGAGTGGAAAAGAAATAAAATGACAGATTTATGACTGTCTCAAAGTTGATCAATTAAAAAAATTGCTTTACTGTTTTTCTCTTCAGAAATATTTACCAATTAACCTTAGTGCAGTCAGAACCTTAAGTTAAATGCACCCATTATACAATTCAGTATATAAATTTCTAACAGCACACTCTTTCCCCAAAAAAGAAAAAATAAAGAAAAAATATTTTATTGATACTTACTGCCTGATGTAGGTATCCAAAATAGTTCTGTGACATGACCTGAAATTGTAGCATGACATTATGAGTTATTTTGGACTGAAAAGTTCAAGTTTAAAGTAAAAATAGCTATAGCCAGAGGGAAAAAAGCAACTAATGAGAAAAAATAAATGTACTAGGATTAAGGGGGAAAAAGTCATACCAATTTCATTTTTTTTCTTTCTCCTTGCAATTTTTAGAGTATCCTATGTAGACAGCTGCCTTAAATAAGTATGTGCTTAAATTTCTGAATGTATCACACTTCTACAAGAAGAAAACTCATCCAAAAAACTTTCAGCCTGATCTGAGATCATGAATGCTAATGACATATAAATGTCCAATTGCACAATTTAAAGTAGTTTGCCAGTATTAATAGTATTTTTTTAGTAATCCTGAACTTCTCTGAGCATATTCCTTTCAAGTAAACTGAAGAAACTCAACTGACTCACCTGAAGTGTCCTATTTTACCACGTTTCTCTTTAGAATTCTTTGCGTAAAAATATCACTATTTATTGCTGAACACTACTTTGGTAATACTTTTTGGCACTCAGGCCACTGATTAGCTCTCTTTAGGATTGTAGATAGGGCAAGAAAATGCAAGTTCCGACCCTGCAAAGGCTTATGTACCTGATGTCTCCATACACTGTAAGGAAGCCCTGCTGACATCAACTGAGCTGTTCTCAACATGCTGAGTTACACGTGGTTTCAAATACTTACAATCTCAGGAACAATCAGGAGAGGAAATTGTTGGTACCTTATGTCTCTAAAACCCTAAATGCAACCTAGAGCAATCACTTTCTGTTTTAGAAGTTATCTCCAGGGCATTGGATCCAATTTTGCTTTCAAGGCGTGCTTTTAGTTGTCCATTTCATGTAAGGAATATTTTCAGTTAAATCCCTCTTGAATAACAAGCGTGGCTAAGTGTTTTCCTCAGCCCATGCTGGACTGCCCTGACCTTCACAGTGCAGCAGGACGATACAGTTAAAACCTCCACAACCTGCATCTGCCTATCCATTTTTGTTCAGGTGTGAACCCTTGCAATGGGATTTGGATATAATTTCACCTGGGATGTCTTGCTTAAGCAAGAGTGAGACAGTACCTACTTTTTAAAATTGTAATTTCTGGAGTGGTGAGTGAAAATCTCCAGAAAAACTGAAACACATGGTCTCTTCTGTGAACTACTATCATCCTTTATCCTATGAGCTATGGAGGAACTCAGTTCTCCACTTCTGTAAAAAATTACTGCAGCACACCAATCACTGAATCTGTGGGCTGTCTATGGTGGGTTTACTGTCCAGTTTTCAAAATGCATTGTGGAGTGGTATACTTCAAACCCCTATGTCAGAGTCTGTAGTTTAAAGCTGTTCTTTGAAGTATAC
>VYZT01045340.1:28571-46611 GCA_013400735.1 Pomatostomus ruficeps
CATAAAAGTAATGAAAAAATTCTGCAAATAATAATTTAAAAATAACTCAATGGAAAGTTTCTTTTCTACAGAAAAATAAAACCTAAAGAAAATAAACCCTAAGAAAGCCTCTCAGGTTGACTTGAAGAGCTTCATCTTCTCCTTGGTATTTTTTTCAATATGATCAAATAACAGCTTCCAAACAGTCAGCATATCAAGTTCCAGACTTAGGGAAGACTACAAGCTATACAGCTTGGACTTGGGACTGTAATTATTTATACATGTAAGATATATAGAAATAGTTTAGATAGTATCTTCAAGCTGTTCAGTATTTTTCACTGTCAAAGCTGCTGCACCCAAGTGTAACAAGACCCTGGTAGCTCCAGACATCAGTGTTTAAAATATTATTGCCATCTAAGAATATCCCCAAAAATACAGTCATCCTATACTCTTTTGTTGTCACAAAGGATGTTGAAAAGCATCAAGCTTCAACAAATCAGATTTGTTAATCATATAATGTAATTTAGATAATTCTTGCAGCTTCTAGGAATGTCAATACATACTTGTCATATTTGAATATGAATTTAAACATTTCTATACTATTAGTCTATTAGGTAAACTCAGAGAAGATACACTTATCTATCATGTTTGTAGAACCTGTTTACAGGCATCCTCTTTAGCAGTTTCTGCTTGCCTGTTTAGACCATCAAAATGTCACAGATCTAGAAGAGACATTGGGATTACTGGAGGATTAATTCAAATTAAGTTACCTGTCCCTTACACATTCTTAGAAACACTGAATCAATGTCTGAGCACTGTGTAGAAAATCTCATTAAGTGCACAGAAATTGTGAGCTGCATGTATCCTGATGCATTTTTCCCTTTAAAGTTCTAAAAGCTATGCAGTTCCTACATAAATAACAGTTTGCTCACATCATTACAGGAATTCTGGGACAAAATCCTCTAACATTACACATCACTATCCTATACTGATGTTGATGTACAGCCCCAAATATCTTCAGGTAGCCATTTGGCAATTTTCAGTTTCTTTGTTAAATTAGCAGACACCGAAAATTTGGAAACCATCAGTTTTTGAAAAATAAAAAAACCAAACCCCAGAGTGTATTGATTATGCTGAAGTTCTCAAAAATAAAAAGACAAATGTTGTAGCTTACCTGGTAAGTTAATTATTTATTTTACAGAATAGAGATGAGATTAAAATGAATTGCATGAAATATTGTTGCTAGACTGTAATTCCAGAAGTCAAGTAGGTGAAAGATTTTCATTTACATGAAGTTCTTACTTTATTATATTAGTCTCATTTTTCCAAAATTTAATTTCAGTGGTTATCTCAGAGTCAGAATTCTCAGTTAGAACTATTCTAGCAGTACTACTTTTTACATAGGAAAAAATACTTACTACCAGTCCTGATCTCTTCTGCCAAAAATATTTTCAATCATAAAGGTTTCTGGAGCTGAAGAGTCTCTTTTTCTCTCTATCACACTATTATCCTTAGTCTGGGTCATGACTAGCATTTATAAGTTTAGCCTTAGTAATGACATAAGAAGTCAGTGTAGATAAGTAGTCCTTATACTTGATCAATACAAGAACGTTTTATGTCTGACTTATCCAAAGTGCTACATATCCAATAATAAGACAGCATAAAAGGCACCTCAAATTGGAGGCTCAGAAGTGGGGATGTCCAACATTAGTCTCCAGGTGTCCACAAATAAAGATAATGGGTTTTCATAATTCTAAGCTAGTGAGGATAAATATTATTTTTGTGGTTCAAGACTCTTTGGAATCACAAAATCACAGAAAAAATACCTGTAATTGCTTCAAGTTACTTGAACATTGAAGAAAATGAGAAATAATGACTAAATTAGAAATCTTAATTTATATTCTACAATAAATTTTCCCACACTCTGTGACTCCACAATAATAAGCTCCAAAAAATTTCCATACATGCCTTTGTTACCACCAAAGCTAAAAGTTATATTATTTCCTACTTCTTGCTTTTTCCACTTCATGCCTGACTCATGGCAAGAGATGAAAACATCTTAAACAAGATAAAGTACAACCAAATGGTGTATATTCTTCTCCAACTAAATGACTCAGAAAGCCACCCCAGGCATACTCCAGACATATGCAAAGGCAAAGGCACAAGGTAAAGAGGCAAAGATGAGCACAGGGCTCTTGTAATATATCTTGTAAGTTTTGGAGGGATTTATGCTTTCCTGAGTGGGTGAAAACATTTTGTGCTCCTTCATCTCCCTGAAAGTGAAAGAAAAATAAAGGATATTCAACTCTACCACACAACAGCTTTATTACAATTTTGTTTGAAAATGAGAAATGTCATAGCATTTGTACTTTAAGCTGGAAAAATCTTTGAACTCATTCTCTCCACTTGGCAGGTTTTCAAATTTGCAATCACCTGAAACATAGACATAATCTGTCAATAACAGGCACCTGAAAGGTTGGAGAGTGCTCTGAGCTATAATCCCGGAAAGGTGAGAGGTCAGATGTTGTCTTCACTGATGTTATTGGAAGCAATGTGTCAGACATCTGAGGCTAGAGGGCACCAAGGCAGATGTCACCCCGCACAGCTGGGGGAAGTGTGTGGAAGGCACTCTGAAAAGCAGGTGGGAAAGGATGCTATCTAAAGGTGAAGCCCTGCATCTCTTGCAGCTGCTCCAAGAGCAGGGATTTGTATTTTGCCTGGTTGACTTCTTCTGACCTCCACCCATTATGGGGCTGATTATAAAGATCCTTCACAATGGAGCAAGAAAAAGAAGAGGGGTTTTATTAAGATTGTACAACAAATAGTTTTAATAAATAACTATGTATATACAGATATATACACACATACATATTTATTTATTTGTTTATTTATTTATAAATACATAAAGAGAGCTATGCAAAAATAAATTATTGAGGTAGTGTGTGTGTCAAATGGTGTGCAAATAAAACTAGTTTGGTAAATGAACTGTGCCTGTGAACTTCACCAAATGGACATATTTTCCAGCCTGCACTCTGGTACTTTTTCTGTGAGAAACAAAATATGGACTTCAATTAAATGTTGTTGAATGACTATTATTATTCCTATTATATGTTTACCATTGACAAAAGTGAAGTGCTTTAATTAGCAACTTTAATTGTTTCATTCAGCTCTGCTTTATAGATTAAGTCCCGCTTTATAGGTTTTCTTAGAGAAAATAAACTTATAAAAAGAAATTATTTGGAATTATCCCTTCTCTGTTTTACATATTTTATTAAATAATCAGAGAAACTGACTACTTGTGCTGAAGTTATTGTATCATACAAAGAAGTAGGTGGCATTGTTTCATAGAACATTTTCTCTAAGGAATGTAAAGAATCTAAAGAATGTAAATAATCTTCATGTCTGCCAGTTCCTGAAGAAATACATAACTATGCAGAGCAACAACATAACATCTGGAAAACAGAGTCTGAGCATCAAAATACTGTGTTTAGTTGTTACCCTAAAGAATAAAAAAATTGCAATGAAAGGACATGTCAGAATGAGAGCATTGTTCTAAGCAAATTGTTTGTTTTAATGAGGAACTGAAGTGCTTCTTTGGAAATCTTTTGAGATCCAAAGTGTACTGTGTAGGTGTAAATTTAGTAAATGCTCAATTTAGCCATTGCATAATATTAAGCCATAAAAATGTCTTTGTGGAAATAATTTACATTTTCCTATGTGATAATACTAAACATGTTTGGTTGGGTTTGGGATAGTTTTTTTGTTTTCAAAAACTCAACCCCAAAAAATCATGAAGAAACAAATATACCAAAAGACTGTCCATGCTGTGCTAGTGGCATAGCTGTTGTAAGCAAGAAATACTATGTAAAGAGATCTGCTTATAATACATGTGTCCAGTTCTGTGCTCCTCAGTGCATGAGAGACATGGAGCAAGTCCAGACAAGGCTATGATGATGATGATTAGGGGATAGGAGCACCTCACTTATGAGGAAAACCTGAGAGCACTGACCCTGTTTAGCCTGGAGAAGAGACAGCTGAGAGGGAGCCTTATTACTTTACATAAGTAACTGAAGGGAGGGTGTCAAAAGGATGGATTGGGCTTTTCTCAGTGGTACCAAGAGATAAGACAAGAGGCAACAGGAAGAAACTAATGCACAGGGAGTTCCACCTGAACATGAGGAACAACTTTTTTACTGTGTTGGTGACTGAGCACTGGAACATGTTGCCCCGACTGGCTGTGGAGTGTCCCTCACTGGAGATATTTAAGAACCATCTGGATGCAATCTTGAGTCATGTTCTCTGGGGGAGTCTGGGAGAGTCTGGGAGATTGGACTAAATGGACTCCAGTAGTCTCTTCTAACCTTTACCATTCTTTAATTTTTTGATTTTAAACCCTTGATAGTGTGAGCTAGTATGCTGGTTCTTTGTGCTGGATTACCTCAGCTTTACAGGCATATAAAACTTTTTAGTGTGTGTTACTGCTTGTGTATAAGTTGATTTCATATCAACAGAACTCAGAGTTCTGGAAAGCTGCCTCTTTAATTATTCACATATAATTCAATAGCAAAAAGTAAGAATACTTATGTTTTCAGATTTCCTGATTTGGAAAGAGAAACTCCTCAGACTTGTTTCAGGAAATAACTTAATACGTAAATGAATCTGGGATGTTCAATTTCACTCACAAGTGGACTCATAAATCTTTTATGAATGATATATAAATGTATATTGTACCAAAATTTGATCCCTCTTACTTTTACTTTGTTATTAAACAAAGCTTTTAGAAATACTTTAAGAAAATAATATTTTATAATTTTATGTTATATTTGTGAAGTTATATCTAAAATACATATTTTATACTGTAATGGGTTGAACATGGCAGGATACCAGGGATCCACCAAAACCTCTCTCTCACTGCCCTCCCCAGCTGGCCAGGGGAGAGACAATATAACAAAGGTTTCAAGAGTTGAGATAAAGATGGTGAAAGAACACTCATCAAATATCACCACAGGGAAAACAGGCTAGAATTAGAGATATTAATTGAATTTATTAGTAACAAAGTCATAGCAGGATAATGGGGAGTAAAACAGACCTTAAACACACTTTCCCCTCATCTGTCCCTCCTTCCCAACTCTACCTCCTCCCCCAGTGGCACAGGGAGAGAAGGAATGGGGGTTATGGTCAGTTCTTCGAAGATTATTTCTCCAGCTGCTTAGGAAGAGGACTCCTTCCCCTGCTCCAGCAAGGGGTTATTCCCACAAGAGACAGTTCTCCATGAATTTCTCAAATGTGAGTCCATTTCATGAGCTACAGTTCTCCACAAGCCACTGAAATGTGGATCACTCATCTATGGGGTGCAGTCACAGAATTCACAGAGTTAACTAGATGGGAAAGGTCTTTGAGATCATCAAGTCCAACATGTGACCTAACAGTCCTTCAAGGACAGGATGCTGTTCCAGCATGAGCTCCTCTCTCCATAGATCTACAGGTCCCTACCAGGGGCTGTTCCAGCACAGGCCTCCCACANAAATGTGAGTCCATTTCATGAGCTACAGTTCTCCACAAGCCACTGAAATGTGGATCACTCATCTATGGGGTGCAGTCACAGAATTCACAGAGTTAACTAGATGGGAAAGGTCTTTGAGATCATCAAGTCCAACATGTGACCTAACAGTCCTTCAAGGACAGGATGCTGTTCCAGCATGAGCTCCTCTCTCCATAGATCTACAGGTCCCTACCAGGGGCTGTTCCAGCACAGGCCTCCCACAAGATCACAGCTTCCTCTCAGGCATCCACCTGCTCCAGCATGGGCCTCCTCCACGTGGTGCAGGTGGATCTCTACATCCCCGTAGATCCCATGGGCTGCAGGGGCACAGCTGCTTCACCATGGTCCTTACCATGGCCTGTAGGGGAATCCCAGCTCTGGTGCCTGGAGCACCTCTTCCCCGTCTGTCTCCACTCACCTTGGTGTCTGCAGAGTTGTTCTTCTCATATGTTCTCACTCTGTGCTTCTCTGGTTGCAACTACAACTGCAAAATAACTTTATTTTTTCTTCTTCTTATTTAATCTGTTATCACAGAGGCATTACNTCCTCCACGTGGTGCAGGTGGATCTCTACATCCCCGTAGATCCCATGGGCTGCAGGGGCACAGCTGCTTCACCATGGTCCTTACCATGGCCTGTAGGGGAATCCCAGCTCTGGTGCCTGGAGCACCTCTTCCCCGTCTGTCTCCACTCACCTTGGTGTCTGCAGAGTTGTTCTTCTCATATGTTCTCACTCTGTGCTTCTCTGGTTGCAACTACAACTGCAAAATAACTTTATTTTTTCTTCTTCTTATTTAATCTGTTATCACAGAGGCATTACTGCCATTTCTAATTGGCCCAGCCTTGACCAGTGGCATGTCTGTCTTGGAGCTGCCGGGGATCAACTCTGCCAGACATGGAAGAAGCTTCCAGCAGCTTCTCACAGAAACCACCTCTGTTTGCTTTTGGCCTCATCAGCAGAGTTAGGGTGGAGGTTATATGTGAAGTTCTGAGAATAAATAAAACTTTAGCTATATCCCTTCATTTCTTCCTTGATTTATGCATTAAATACAGTTTATGGTCAATCATAACTCATCCTAAGTACCTACGTTATAGTGGAGAGTTCAATACCAAACTCATATAGTTCAAAATGTTTAGTGCTTATTTTCTATCCTGACATAGAAATTCAGCTTCTAGTTGAATACTTACAATGCTTTGGAGACCAGGATCACAGTGAATGTGACACAGAGAGGCTTATTGTATCAAAAGCAGCTACTACGAACATAGTAGGCAGTTGATGAACAAGAATATTTGCAATTTTCTATAATTCTATAAAGAGCAACTAAGTACCTGAGTGTAGCAGTTGTCTGCTGCTGACACATGGAAATCACCTTGCTCAGACTTCTAGGAGCTATCAAAGTTTTAGAGCTTAATCTCTCTTGAGGGCACTGAGGATTTCTTAGTCTTAGAACTTCTAAGTATAAAAAATGTTCAGTACTAAGTGTAACTCAGGTTCAGAAACGTTACAACCAAAGCAGAAACTCATTACACTTAGAAACCATGAAAATGTATCTTGTGTATATGCCTATAACTAATACTACTTTGCCTTGAAAATGAAAATTAAGCCTATTAAAATTGGGCCTCCTTGAAATAAGGGATCAACTTTTCACCAGCCTTTATGCTCTGTTTTCTAATAAAAAAAAAAGATACATGGAACCAAAATACATCTAGTGGAAAATAAAAAAGTTTTCTTTCCTTGGAAATATAAACAATATATTTTTAGAGAAGGTTTTAATGGGAAACAGATTGGAGAAACATCAAGCTTTAAAATATTATTCATATTTTCCAAGAAAATAAATATTAAATTTTAGGTGTCATAGAATGCTAATTATTTGTTTTCATTTGACATCACATATGTGTCAAACTATGAAAAATTCAAAGAAGTGAAATATTTTTCCCCCCTTTCCTTCACCTTTACATTTTGAGTTCCTCCTTCCAAAATGCTATTTTTTTCCATTATTTTTTGCCACTTGGAAGGATGATTAAAATATTTAAAGATAGTCATAGAGGAAAAGATATTATTAAACAAAAATTAAACTACAAGTCAAAACTTCAAGGATCAATGCCATAAGTTTTAGATTCAGCTGAATTGAATAAAAGGAAGGCAATGCTTTTAGTATTGAGAATGGCTAATCAATGAAACAATACACCATGAAAAATAATGGGCTTCTTTATTATAGAACTCTCTAAATCAAATTCATTTCTGCACACGACTCAGCTGACAAATATCCACATACAATTTTATACGACTTGTACAGAGGATTGGGTCGTATGATCTGATGTTGCATATGATTCAAGACTTCAGGCATCTTCAGAGATTTCATATCCATGCAGGCTTGGGGCTTTATTTCCTGAAGATGAGAGGGTCTGTGCATAGCTTTGCTTTACACAATTGTGTTCTTTCCTCTGTGTGGCCTTGTCGTTATCAGTGCATGTCAAGAAGCAGCAATTTGGCTCTGCCAGCCATCTCCAATTCAGTGAAGTGACCAGCATCAGACGGGAATTGAGACTTAAAGTCAGGAACTTATCTTTGGTTGCTGGAGCTTGGTCAAAGGTCTTCCCTTTGGCAATTACTTCTTGTAAAGAAAACATCTCAGTGGAGCAGTGTGCTAATGGGAATATGCTACCCAGGGCTCAAGAGGCTCCCTCCCAGTTTATCTGAGACCTGTCAGAGAGGCACACTGCCCCAAGAGCCAGACGCATCTTCAGCTCACTTAGCAACCTGCAGCTCTGACATTTTCCTCCTGTCAGCAGCCTCTTCTGAAGAAAGCATGAAATGGGAGATTTCCCTACATTGCAGCTTTCTGGAAGAACTTCCTTCCCAGCATTTCTCCAAATGTCTGAGTAGACAGCACAAGTAGAAAATGCATTTTAAAGGTTATCCAGACGTGACCTGGTCAGATAATGGAACATTTCTTCTTACAGGGGAATCCAATATTTTTATCTTTTATTATCTTAAATATTTTAATCTTTCCTTTCTCCTAAAAAGGGGAAAAAAAAATCAGTTGAAATATTTCCAGGCAATTTGCATCTTACCTTTTACCCTTAAGTACCTTTTTATTCTGATGAAAAGCACACTGGAGAAAAATCATATGTAACTGCAGAATAGTTGATATCCTGCTGCTCATGAAAAAAAACAGTTCATATGAATGATAAGCCTCAGTAAAAAAGTAAAAGATATAAAAAGAAGCAATTAGTGGAATTATCTGAGATGTTGTTTTTTTTTTCCAGCTAGTCATTTAAACACTGAATGTTGCTTGAAAACTCCCTGTAAAAGCAGAATAGAATTGCAATTGTGACTTCTTACACCAAGTATTTGTAAACAGAGATTTCATAGACTAGGATGCACTCTCACATCCATCTCTCAGTACTCTCAGTTGTAAAAGGATAATATTAGGTTATAGTACATTTTGGAGACTGTGAGAATTCAGATAGTTCTCTCAAGAACCCATAGATGGCATGAGGTTTTGATTTTGCTTGCAAATGTATGTCTTCCTTTATAAAGTTTGCAGACAAGAGACATAAATACACTTGTGATATAATTATTTTGATCAACTTAATTAATACAGAAATTGTTGTTTTCAAGTAGGAAGTCAAAAGAGAAACAGGAACATAAAATTTCCTCTTTTAATATTTTTTGAAAATAAACACTCTTCTAGAAGTAAGAATGGGCTTGAAAATTCAGACAGTATTTCATTAAATAGTGTGTGAATTGTTTTATGAACATATTGCATGGAAACCTCACAATTTCTTAAATTTCAGTTTCTGCATATTGACACTTGTGCTATTGCTCTATATAACCAAAAAGAGTTTGGTTTCATTTCCTCTGTACCCTATCCCTGTACTCACATGTGTACCACTGTACACACCACAACTAGTGAAGTCTCCCCTGCCCCTCATCTTCCCCATCTTTAACCAGTTCAGTGTCCTCCAGGTCTCCCTGCATGTCCTGTACACTGCCATGGGAGCCCCACACTGGACTCACTCCTGTATGTCAGGGTCTATCCTGTGCCAGGAGCTCAAGCCTGGACTATCAGGACAGTCTTACTAATGCCTAGCAGGTTATGTGGCTCCAGAGACTTACAGTCACCACAGTCAAGGCTGCCTTCAACCTTCATACATTCAAACAATTCTGCCTTCCTTGTGAGTACCAGCTTCAACAGAGCATCTTCCCTGGTTGATCTCGCAGTCATCTGGGTCAAGAATTTACCCTCAAGTTGCTTACATTTTTCTGCCTCTGCATCACTGGTGCAGTTCTGTCCCCTGACCCTTACTCACAGGCTTATACCTTTCCCAGGTGGTAAGTTCCATGCTTTTGAGATACACCTTTACGTAGAGCACCCCTTCTCTGTCCCTGACAACCGTGCTATTCCTGCAGCACCTCTAGATCTGCACTGTATCTCTGCAGGTGTAAGAGTGCTACCAGCGAGTCACTCTCATCCTTCTGAAGTCACAGCTCCCTTACTCTGCACGCACTGCTGATGCCTTCCTCTCCCTTCCAGGGCCCCCTCTATTTGTGTGTAAACATTTGAGATGTTGGGGTTGTGAAGCCTTTGCAGGTGATGCATGACAGCCCCTCTGGTCATGCTGTCTCATGGACACAATAACACCCTTGTGTTCTCTCTTCTCCTCTGCGGGAACTCCCCTCTTACATTTCCGTCCCACTCAACAAGACCAGTAAGTTTGATTGCAAACACGTCCTTGCACAACACTGTCAGACATACCCCATCCTTCTTCAGTAGCCATTTCAGTGAGGAAAACTTTGCATATTAGTAAGATGGTAGACATAAGTCACAATACTGGCCTGTAAACCATCATCTCTATCCTAACAGAATGTTTGTGCTTCCACATACATATTTTTACCAAGAATGAATCCTTTCTGCAAATAACCAAATGCCTTAAGTGTTGAGGATAAAACCTACTTATGCCTGGATTATTTTCAGAGCCTAAAATCCCTTTATAAATCTAATCCATGACATCCAGAGTTCCCTTTTCTATAATCTTTCAGTGGGAAAGCTGGCAGTAAGAGGACTTCCATGTCTCATAAAGCATTGTATTATTTGATTCTCTGATAAGATCAGAAGGGGAGAAGGATAAAGCAAACCCAAGTTTCAATTTTGGAACACATTTAGAATGCATTCATTGTAATAACTAACGTACTGCATTTAATCCCTAGTAAATATATTGTTTTTAAATAAAACTACATTGCTGCCTTTTTAGAATCCTGAATGTTCCTCACAATTGATTACGTGAGATGCAGAGAACAGTGTATTTTTCAGATCCCAGGTTAAACTTTATGGACTACTGATTGGAAAGGTTACTCATTGATCAGTACTATGAGTACATTTCCTAGATGCCATTACGAGGGAAAAAAGGGTAATACAAAGGGACCTGTCTGTTCTAAGCTAATCTTTAGGGAAAAGTTTCTGAGAGTAGCTGCACTTTAAAATATGTTACCATCATTAATAAGAAAAACACACTGTTTTTCCTAAAGATAGGAAATTTGCATCTAAAGAGCTTCAGTAGTTTTCTTAGATGCTCAGAATTTTTAAGTGAGACAAAATATCTGCCTCTGTTATATGAAGGTTAAAAAAACCCCAACCATTGCTAGCTTGTATGGAGCGGAAAGCCTCTAGCATATTTAACATGAGGTTCTTGTTGACATGTCATATCTGTAGGAATACAAAAGCTCAGCTCAATGAACCACTGTAAAATCTTACCTTTGAGATTGTTACACTGAGTTACATATAATAAACAAGACAGATATTGTTTTGTGTTTTTTTAATAACACAGTCAAGTTGTATTTCAGTAACTCTCAAGATACAACTGAAATAAGAACAGATGAGATTTAGTTGTGGTTTAACCCTAGCCAACAATTAAGCACCCCACTGTCTCAGTCTCCCCCAGTGACATGTGGGAGAGAAATGGAAGACTAAAAGTGACAAAACTCCTGGGTTGAGATAAGGGCAGTTTAACAGGTAAACAAAATCTTCATACTCAAGCAAAGAAAAACATGGGCTAGCATCAGGTGCTCAGCCATCCCCAGGAAAGCGGGATTCTTTCACACCTAGTGGTGATTTGGGCAGACAGGCACCATCTCTCTGTACCTCCCCTCCTTCTTCCCTACCAGCTTTCTATGCTGAGCATGATGCCACACAGTGTGTGAAATCTCTTGAGTCAGCTGGAGTCAGCTGTCCCAGCTGTGGCCCCTCCCCGCTCTTTGTGCACCCCCAGTCTCCTCGCCGGCGGCGTGGGTGAGGAGCAGCAAAGGCTTTGGCTCTGTGTAAGCCCTGCTCAGCAGCAACAAAAACATTCCTCTCTTACCAACCCTGATTCCAGCACAAATCCAACACACAGCGCCATAATAGCTACTATTAACTCAAGAGAAAGTAACTCAGGAGAAATTAACTCAAAACTAGTACAGATATGCAAGATAACAAAAGGGAAAGATGCTTTTTGTGGTAAGACTGGATTTTAAGATTACACACATTTTGGCTTCAGTAAATCTAGGGCACAAAGCTATGATTTATCAGAGACTTGTTTGCATTCTTGTGGCACCTTTGGGCCAATATAAAACCAGTATGAGAACTATAATGGAAATGCAATTGGAAACTTCAGAATGTGGTTAAATATACCTTGGAATCAATTTTTTGATTCCTCAAGCGAAACTTGCATTTTTTTTTTTTCATCCTGTTGCACAAATCTGATTTTTACTGGAATGAAATGTCTAAATTGCATGCCAGACCCTTCAGCAGCAGCAAACATTTCAAGCTATTATTTGTTCTCCTGTTCTAGATTAACAATCTAGATGAAGCACAGATCAAAGAGAAGTTTGGTAATTTCTGAGTTTAAAAAAAAACTAAATGACCATTTCATAACAACTGAAGATCTGGAGAAAAGAGCATCATAAAACTTTTAGTTAAGAGTGAAAGTTTTTGTTTGTATACTGTCTCGGAGTAAGCAATACTGGCAGAGGAACAACTGTTTTCAGCCAGTAAATATCTTTGGGTACTTCTTGAGTATCCCAGACTGGAAAGAAAGATTGTTTTTTGCCTTATCTAATTCAAAAATCAGTGATATCTCTTCCTTTGGTAGCTTCCTACCTGGAAAACAATGACAGAGAACAGTGCCCAGTGACCCAGGACAACTTAATTAAAGCACACAAACCAAAGACCTTTAAAGAAAGCCAACTGAATGGATTACCAAGGATATTTAGTACTATTAATAAATAATGATTAACATTTTTTTCCAAACCAAAATCCTACAGAGAAATCTTCTGAAAAGAAAGAACATATAGCCTAATTCTGTGTAAATATATGCATTTAATTTAATTTTCTTATAAAAATAATGTGTGGCTAGGAAAATCCATTGACTGAACAAGATTACTTAACCTTGAGCTTTATTTTATCTCAAGCGAGGACCTCCACAGTGTTTCAATGGAAACAAACCTCCTTCTCCCTATTCTTCTGACAGTTTGTATATGAGAAGTCCATTAATAGAGTTTATGGCTTCCTAAACATTGTTTTCATAGCCTCTGCTTTTTCTTATCAAGACTACATGTAGGTCTCATAAACTCTCCCTAGAAGGAAGAAATTGCTCTCTGCATCTGCCTACAGACTTCATATCTTTGAAAAATATCAGAAATGCAAAATCCCCTCTATCTAGTCAAAGGGGACAGAGAAATATGGTATCCTTAACAAATGTAGTTCTTTAATAAATAAAGCAAGTTATATTGCTGACAAGAGCGTATAGATCAATTACTACCTAATAATGAAAACTAACATTGTGGAGAACTTAAATACACATATTAAATTCTTCTAATAGTACTAAAAAAGAAGAAAATAATTTTGCATAATAACTGTTTCTGTGCAACATTTGAAACACCTATTACTATCTTCGGGGATGAATGAACTATCTTTGCCTATGAAAAGTAAAAGATTTGTGTTTGCCTTTCAAAGTCTAAAATATAAAATAAAATTTGAAAAAATTATTATTGATTAATTTTTAAAATATATAGCATAAGGTACTAAAATCCATTTTATCTCAATTTATTGCTTGTGTCCATTAATCCTGTAATCACAAATATACTTTTACAGAAGTCTCATTGAAGTACCACTTGATTTAAATCCTCATTTTTTTTACAAGAAACTTACAAAAATACAACATGTCTGAATTTGTATTTACAAGATAAGCTCATCTTACAAGTAACAGTTATGGTAAGTTTTGAGCTTTTTGTTTGGAATTACTTGCATTGTCCTACAGCTATATTGCATACATATATATTTTACTTTAATAACCGTACAAACCCTACAAGGAAGAGCTATGGTTCTTAATCACATAACAGAAATGAGAAAACCCTTTATTCAAAACAGAACTGAAGTTGTGTCAGAAAAAAAGGTTTCCCTACTCCTCAACATAAATACACTTCCAGGCCTATGAGATGATTCTTGGGTTTGTCCTACTCAGGAAAAGGAATTAGACTTAATCATTCTTGCAGGTCCCTTCCAAGCCAGGATACTCTAGGATTCCATCCTTCTTTCTTCTTTACCTCTCTGTCCTCAAATGATTATGAAAAGGTTTGATAGGAGTGGTTAATACTGTGGCAACTAGTACACCATTTTGTGCACACTCCTTTAACCCATTTTGTGTTTCTGTTGGTTGCATTTTTTTTTTATTTTGGCTTGATTTGTTTTTATCCTATATTACTGCATGTGTGTGAACTGGTAAACACACTGTAAATTCCCACTTTTTCAAGAATTTCAGCAACATAAACAACCAAATCGAAATTTGTAAAGCTTGAAAACACTGAAAATCTGCAAATACTGAAAGTTGTCTGTTCCCACAGTTGTCCTAATGACAATGTCCAATTGGACTTCTCACAGTTGAGGCACGTGACATTTATGTCAGCGTGTCTGTGTCTAGAGAATGCACACATGAAGTAGATTTCTAAGGTAAAAACTTTATGAAAAAACATTTTGTATTAACTGGGATAATGTTTGTAGCTTTCTGAAAGCCCTACTTTGGCTTTAGAGTGAATCATCCTTCTGAAACACGTGTTGTACTTTTTCTATTTAGAGTTTCTCTCTGAAACATATTTACCCAAGGAAAAACTGTGACCTCAAAAAATAGACAGAGACTAGTTTCAAGAAGCAGCAATCCTGCTATGACAGAAAAATCTACATGCAAAGTAGATGCATGTAGATGCATGGAAATTCAGTGCAATTATGATCAATATATACAAAAAATCAAGACATATATTCTATAATGAAAGTAAATTTCTATTTTATAAATCGCAAACAAGAAAGGCTAGCTCCCTGCATCATCATAAGAAGATATATATATATATATATATAGAGAGAGAGAGAGAGAGAGAGATAGAGATAGATAGATAGATAGATAGATAGATATATAGATATTTAGATATATATGTATATATGATCCTGTCTATTAAATCTGAAAGGAGTAATAGTGTCAATGTAGATGACATAGAAATTGATAATATTTTATTAAACCTCTTATAAGAACTTTCACACATTTATGACTAAGGTTTCCATGGAGGAGACAGATTTATTTTCAATGAGGCAAAATTTGCCATACCTGACTAAAGACAAAGGTACAGAATATACAAAAAGAAAAACATGCAGCCACTAAGTACTTAAAACACAGGCAACGTTCCAGGATATGATAGGCTGCTGAGAAAAATTTATAAAACCTTGTATCATTTTGCCTAGTTATGTATTTGATTAATTTCAGAATCTTATAAATGTTAATTAAATAAATTAGGAGATTCCCGTGTGCCACAAATTGTTCCCAGGATGACTCAAAAGGTGTCACAGTTTTCTCAGGGGTCACACACACGATGAACAATCCTACACCATTTGTGCACCACTGAAGCCTTAAGGTCAGGTATTGTCTTCAGTCGTTGCTCTTTTTAAAAATATTAAATATACAAGTAGCATGCTGAAACAAGCCCCAGTTTGGTATACATAATTCTTTGTCCAAATATCTCTCCTAAGTTTCAACAGATGTATCACCCTCCTTGCATCTTCCTGGCTCCTTATTCCAGTCTTGCAGCTTGTGCCTGCACAAACACATGCCATGTTTCCAGTAAAGCAGAAGACTGTGCAAAAATAAGTATTTTCAATCCAGTTAAGATGCCTAAGAGTCAAAGACATCTGAAACTGTCCCCAAACATTATTTGGCTAAGTTTGTAACACATTCTGAAGTTAAAAGTCATGTGAATGTATAAGTTGTGTGCTGTAGCAAAAGTCCATGACAGAACAGCTCATCTGCCTGGTCAAAGACTCTTATCCTGCCTACATATAAGCAGTTTCTGACTATACAACAGACAAAAAAAAGCGCAGCCTCTAGAAACCTGAGGATATTTGTTTATAGTTCCAGACTGTTTTACAGAAATAACTGACTACACAGATGTGAGCTGTATGTCCAGATCCAGATAAATAAATGAACATATACTAATTATGTTTGCATTAGGGATAACAGTGAGAAATAAGAATTGGTATGGGATAAACTTTTATTTTTCATATGCTTTAGATAATTTTGTCTACGCTCCTGCAACTAATACAGTTGCTTTCCGATTAAGACTGAAAATTCATTGCTTTTTCATACTTTCTTTTGTACTACTCTATATCAGGTCATTTTATTAGATACCCAGTCCCACACTAGGATCTGAATATATCTTTCAATGGGAGCTGGCTTCATATGGATTTCATCCCCTCCCTCCCTGAGCTACTGTGTCTTTCATTACTTTCTTTTTGTAACGCACTAGCACATGCTAGGGTATTTATTTCTTCTTGTTTTTATTTCTTTCCACAGCTTCACAGACTGGGGTGTTTTAGAGAATTCTGTAAAAGGCAGAAAAATTTACTTGGTGTTACTGTTGCTCCTGTGGATATATTGGGATGAACTCATCACCACAAGATGATAGGAAAGATGTCTAGGGATACAGCAAAACTTCTTCAATTAAAATTTCCCACTGGCGAATGAGAGAATGGAAGTGAAAAGCCTATAAAATCTATTCTGTGCACAGACATCTGTCTCAATAATGGACAAAGACAGAAAAAAAATAATTATTTAGGCAGGTAATGATGCATTTCTATTAAACACTTTCCCATAGAGGCTTCTGAGAACAGCCAAAGGAGTTTAAAATTTACCTTTCCCATCAGACATTCTCTAAGTTTCTGTAGTCTTTGTAGTGAGCCTCTTTTTGCAGCAAAAGAAGTGAACACTGCCTGAGGAGATTCACTTCTGTAACTGGGGGGAGAACTGAAATCTTTAATGCAAAAAGTCCCAGCTACTTGCTATTTGAAGAAGCACACTTTGCAATACTAGGAAAAATTATTTCTTTCTCAATAGTAAGATGTATAGGGGATTATATTTTTGCCAAGTCTCATATCTCTGAAATATGCAGACGAATGTGAAAGATGTGTTACTTTCATAAACCTCTGTTTTTCCCTTTCCTTTAACAAGTCCAGGCTGCTAGAATAAATTCAGAATGTAAAACTCAGAATGTCTGTTGCAGGTCACAGACTCCAAATTCAGAACAGGGGAAGCTTCTGAAAAACAGTTAATGGAATTATCACTCTAATCTGTCAGTTAAAGAATTGCTATGAAGAGGTCTAGGAAACATCTAGTGACTCAGAGCAGCTGAAGGTTTGTGCCATATGGGCAACTTGTTTCAGAATTTCTCTCCCTGGTCTTATGTACCTTTAGGGACCTTCTCTAAATCTTAGAAAAGTAAGCACGGATTTGAAGATAATCTTTTTATTAATAAATCTTTTTAATGAACACAGCCATTAAGGAAGAAAGTGAGTTCAGGAAGCAATAATATACTATGAATCAAATTAATTAGCACAATGAAACCATAATCCTTTAATCACTAACACTCTTCTCAGTTTTATTTACTTATTAGAACATACAGACTGATTTAAAACCTGATATGAAATCCAAAGAAAGCAGATGTGCACAGCTTAAACCAAATCTATCTGAAGCCGGCAAAATTGAGTCTGGATCATAAAATAATAGAATTATTAAGGGTGGAAAAGTCTTTCAAAATCATGGAGTCAACATTTGAGCGATTGCCACCAAGTCAACTACACCTTAGCACTAAGTGCCATGTCCAGTCTTTTCTCAAATACCTCCAGGGATGGGGACTCCGCCACTTCCCTGGGCAGTTCATTCCAAGGCTTTATCACCCTTTCAGTGAAGAAATTCCTTCTGATGTTCAACCTGAGCCTCTTGTGATACAACTTGAGGCCATGTCCTCTTATCCTGTCAGCAGTTGCCTAGGAGAAGGGCCTGATCCTCACCTGGCTAGAACCTACTTTCAGGGAGTTGTATAGAGTGATAAGGCCTCATCTGAGACACCTTTTCTCCAGAATAAACATCCCAGCTGCCTCAGCTTCTCCTCATATGACTTATTCTCTGTGACCTTCACAAGCTCCTTTGCCCTTCTCTGGAC
>VYZT01045341.1:0-36204 GCA_013400735.1 Pomatostomus ruficeps
ATATGTTTCTACGCTAACACTACTATGAGGCTATTAAAACATCTTACACAGAGATTTTATGATGGGTTAGTTGTAAGGAAGCCCCCATCATAAAATGGAGGAGCACAAGTCACAGCAAAACAAAAATGATATCAAAAAGAAGAAAAATGACAATAAAGTGAATACAGGAGCAAAAGGAACTAATCAGAAGCATATACACATGACAATACAAGTGACAACACCAAAGCTGCCAGCCCAAATGCTTGAGAATTCTTTTGGGAACCAAAACCATTTGTTGAGGTAAAAATATCTGCAGAGTCTGACATCTCTTCTGCAAAAATGAGGGGGATGAGCTCTATAATGAGCTGAGAATAGTGTATGGCTTATCCCCCCCATAAAAGGCATACTTTTTTTTTTAATTTCCGATTGACAGAAAGGACTTGTGGAAAAATACTGAAAAAAATGCCACTCCCAACCCTTCCACTTCCCATATTGAATAATACATTAAACTACCTCAGACTTTTTTTTTTTCCTAGTAGTCAGTCACCAAGAACATAGGTATGTTTTGAGCAAGAAAGCATCATATAAAAAGTAAGTGAAGAGTTTTATGCTGAGTGGTTGTCTTTGTTTCACTCTAAATCATACTCAACCTTACTTTACACAGTAACATTTATTATTCAGTTTTTTATGTCTTAATGATACCAAAGCATGAAACATACAGACTCATAAAAACACTGTCTTAGAATAAAGCTTTTGAAGTGATAATGCTCACATGTCAATTCAAAAACTATTTTCTCTTGCTGTTAGCATAATGGCCCCCCTTCAAGAAAAAATCAATATGATGTTCCTTTATTGTCAGAATAATTGACAAGTCAGTGTAATTATTTCTTGTACATCTAGTTGTATAATGGCAATTTAAAGTGAGAACATACTTTTTCCATTGAGATTGAGAATCAGTCAGTGATATTGGATAATCAAATATCAATGGAATTATTTCACTTTCATTCTGATTTATTATAGGCATTAAAGCAGAAGTTAAAACATAATAAAGGTATCTCCTTGGTATGCCCAGGAGCTATTTTTCTATAATAAATAACAACTATCTTAATTCTTTTCTTCTGTAAAAATCAGAGGTTCAGAAGAAATGATTGAAATCTGAAAATAATCTTTTCTTTATAGATTTCTCAAAGCATTAGAAAAGGTTTTTCGGTGTTCTTTGCCTATGGAATTATTTCACTGATTAACACCTAGTCTTGAAGGCAGCTGACACTGTGTGAAATCGGGGGGAAACGGATGGATCATAAACTAAAGAAAAAATGGCATCATAGTAGGAATAGGTAACTGACCTTTTATAGCAGTACTAATGAGAATCACTCTAATAATTACTATAACCATGTCTAGGAAAACAAATTCTCACTGACAATACATGTTTTAGAATATTTAGATGCATCTTAAAATATGCATTAATGTCCAACATAATTCAAGTGTTTTAGTGGGTTGATTAGGATTTTCAATATCCTCAAATTGATTCTCCATGAAATGACAAAAACAGTTAGTTGAGGGTTTGTAATCTGAAAAGATAATAAGACAATGGATAAACCAACACTTAAATGTTTTTCATACAGGAGAATTGTGTAAAGTACTTTAGCTTTGTGATTGAATAGTACATGCCACTAGATATTTTAAAAGTTGTGCAAGAATTATTTCATAATAGCAAATGGATACTTCAAGAAACACAAGGAGTATTAAACCATCACTCTGTTTTTATTCTCGATTCTGCATGATAATGATTGCTCATGCTGTACTACTTAAAGTAAGAGTGCTATCATGGAAACCCTAGAAATGCAAAGCAGTTTCCACGGTTGCAAACATTTTGCAAATAAGGTGGCAAGCTTTGAGGAGATCATTCATTATATATTGTGGCAGAAAAGTTACATTAAAGAAATGATGGCAAAGTAGACACAGCAGTAACACAGAATTAGTTGCTGTATAGTGCTTCCAGAATCATACAGAAAATACGTAGGACCATGAGTAGAACCAGTAAAGTTCAGTTTCCTGTAGATTTGTGTTTTACCTGGAGAATTCTCTGATGATGAATAAGATTTGAAAGGACACAGAAGTATTTTCTCCAGAATTGAAATAACAGGATCTTTCAGCCAACTAACTTTTTCCTAATTTTTAAAGAATTTAATATCTATCTAGACTATTAAAACAACCTAATCAGGTTAAAATGTTAATAAGATGATGTCTGAAAGACAGATACATGCATAAAGCAGGTTTTATTTCCGTGTAAGAGTTTGCAGATGCATAGGTTTCTAAGATACTGTAGTAGTCAGAAGAGATCTGGTCAATAAATTCAGTGGAGTCCAGACAGTGTTTCAGCTGGCACTCAACTATACAGGGATTCATTTGCCATGTATAGGTGACAGCAACTCCATGTGTCTGTCTTTGATTTAAAAAGGGCATTTATAATGACACTGGACACTCACATGCAGATAACTCCCCTGAGACTCACAGACAGTAAGAGAAGCCCAGATACCTATGACATATATAGGCACTTATATCTGTACGCTTTAATTTGTCTGTATAAATCTAAAATCTGAGTTCTCACCAGAAATTGATTTACATATTGATTGTGTAGTGAGGTGAGACTTCTTTACTTCAGGTGTTAACCAGGCTTCATCAATATGGAATTTGCTAGCTCTATACTCATAACAATAATATTACAAGAAATTTTGCTGCAGAAAAATAAACAAAGAAAAAACCAACCAAACAAAAACCAGCAACAGATTAACAAGTTATTTCAAGTTAATGTTTCACTTACATCCTCTTATTGTTTATTATGTACAGAATACAGTATGGAAATTGTTTACTAGATGTATTTTTTGGGCAAATACTTTCTGTAAAAATATGAATTAAAAAAAAAAAGGCTAAGTAATGATGAAAATAATTATATTGTCCTTTACATACTTCTGGAGCAGAAGTCTGACTACCTCACAGGGAAATTTTAAGTATGAAGATTCACATGAGTTTTATCAATGACTACGATCAATCTTTTTATTAAAAACAAAGAAACAAACAAACTAAAAGGTCATCCTAGGTCTGTTTGCATCCTAGGTCTGAATGCATAAAATACCTGAATTTAAAATGCCACAATTTCTTGATTATGCTGTCCCGATTATTACTATTGTCTGCTATGAAATGAGGATATGGTATTTGATGCCAAATATCACACTTTCTGACTGTAAGCCTTACAGAGGAATACAAGCAGGGTTTTATCGCTCCTCACGGCTTTCTTGGGACACCTTCCTGGATAACGGCTGCCCAAAAGCCGATGCAATCCCAGTGCCCCGGCCGCCCGGGGCGGGGGGGGGAGAAGTACCAGGAGGGNGAAATTAATAGACAACTGGGTATCCAATGAGGGGACTCGGAGGTGGGCTTGTTATAACTTGGGTTACACCACAGTGATGTCTGTTCCCCGGGGGAGCCCTCCAGCTCTGGGAGCTCTCCACCAGAGCTCCTTTTCTTTGGTGGTACATTCTGGGGCCTTCAGGCCTTTATTATTTATACGTACCACCCCGACAGGGTTTAAGTAATCACAGATGTGACAAGTACCAACAAAGAACCAGGGACCCTAATTACTCCAAGAATCTGAATGCTACTGCATTATATAAATACGACAGTTCACAAAAATCTTTTCTGAGCAGAATAGGAACATGTTAAGAAATAAAAATGTAGAAGACTGACACAGACCAAAGTACAGAAATTAGTAAGTAGAGCAACACAAGCCAGTAAAGGCAAGGAAATCAATCCAAACTCAGAGTATCACATTTATTGGATCCCTGCCACCTCTTAATGATTCATCATCCTTTCCACCAAAACTCAAACTTTTTCTAGTTGACACAAGTTTGATGGGAGAAAGTTAATCGAGCAACATGAATAAATCACCATGTAATTTTTAGTACTATTCTGATTATCATGCGTAAAGGTATAAAGTCCAAAGGCGTGTGTTGCTGATGACATACGCACCATTCAAGCGTATTCCAGAAGTCCTGCATTGATTTAAAAGGTAGCACTGAGAATTATTCTTCTTGAGAAAGTGATCTGGATATTGATGGTGACACTAATGAAACAAAACATCAGAACACTGCCATTCAGTTCAATGAAACAGAAAAATGGGAAGAAAGCTAACCAAAAGTGATCTCTTTATATGTTTCTGGAGTATTCTGGATTCTGTATCACACTTTTTTGCACCCACATATTAATCCAAATTATGACATCTTAAGATGTCACTTTTTGTTTTCTGTCTATCACCAGCATATAGGTGCTGCTCAGTAACTTTATCACCGTACTCATAAGAATAAAACCAGAAATAGAACAGACAATTTCTGCATTGTCTAACTCTTATTCAACTATATAATGACTTGTGCAAACCTATGGCATAAAAGAAAAATACTAAGGAGACTGAAAATCACTGCATTTATTCTTACAACATCCTGTGTTATATTGAGAATTTAATAAATGTCTTACTGTACGTAGTGCTGCTTCTCCTTTTCTGTAAACATAGCACTCAAAAAATATGTGTGAATGAATGTGAGAAGATATTCTGGTGTAACTAGGATAGAGCAGATGATATCGGTGACATATATTTAAGAATGACAGCATATAATGGGGGATAAATCAAATAGAGGGAACAGAGAAATTTAAAATAGAAACACTAAGACTTAAAGAGGAGGAATTTCAGGTACTACAAGACATCTGGTGGCAATTAATCCTATCTTCACTTCAAGCAATTAACAAAGGTGCTTGAGATAGGAAAAAAGTAATCTTCTATTCCTTCACGGTCCTTTACTTATTTCAAAATTACTCAGTTCATTGCAAACAATGAGGCAGGATTCATCCAGGCCTTTGAGTGCAACCAAACTAATCTTGATTCCTTAGAATTCTAGCTTTTATATTTTTCAGATCCTGTACTGCTTTAGTGTGTAACTCTAAAACTCCATATAGCCTGTTAACTACTGTTCTCCCACTTTAGTCAGACAAAACAATTCCTCTCTAGGCCTGAAACTCAAGGACATCTCACAGTCCTCAGGACCCAAGAGATGTAAACAATGGGGTGGGGGCCAGCAAATTTGGGGTAAATTACTTCATTACCTAAAGCTGTAATTGGAGGATTAACCCCCAATATGCAGATGGACTAAACTTATAAAAGTATGAAAAACTCGTGACCAGTCATCCATCTTGGGTGTACCCTCTCCCAGAGAGGGCTTTTGACTGCCTAGGGTGTACCTATTGAAGGCCCCTCAATAAATGCCCATTTTTATTCTCTTAATTTTGTCTAGTCTCTGTTTTAGGTAGCCACTCCAAGGCATCAATCTAATGTGGAAATTTTAAAACTTAAACTTTAGAAATATGACTGAGAGAAACTTTTGCTGATCATTTTCCTGAAAAAGGTAACATTGGATTTGAAAATACACATTGGAATCTATTTAAATTCAATATGTATCTGAAATAAATGCTATGTGAACACTAGTTAATGAAGATATATGCTAGTCCCAAGAACTCTAAGATTATTTCCTATTGTAATGACAATACCTGAATTTGACAAATCGTTCTCTGAAGGAACTTTCTGGAAAAATATGCAAATTATTTCTGATAACATGCTCTGGTTGCTTTTTATTGCTTAGTCTTTTATTCTAAATATTTTTTATAATACATGAAATGTGAATGTTGGGGATTTTTAATTTATTTTAATTTTTAAGCAGAAAACACATTTTTTTTGTCCACTGTCAAAATGGATGTTTTGACATTTTCGCTATCTATGTGGAAACCTATGGAGCTATTTGGTTTTGAACTCTTGTAGAGAAAAAAGACTGCTGAACCTTTAGTATTCTTTAAATAGATGCATGACATAGGCTATGCACAGTCTGGAACTTCAGAAACACCTTATTTCTGTAGAGAATAGTTTTTACAGTGGGCCCATAATGTCTGAGTCTGTCAGTTTAAGTACATTTCCTGAACTTTGGTTTAGGGCTAGTTCTAAACATCTGTGATGTAAACTGAATTTCAGCCACTCTTGAAAAAAAGATATGTTTTACTAGAATGAACATTTAATGCTTAAGCAAATGAACCTACTTAGAATGAGTTCTAAGAATCATATCTACTGAAGAATGATGTACTTAGAGAAACCATAGTCAATGAAGATAGTTATTTTAATCACACAGCTTGACTGTAAGTCACTGACATAGATGATTATACATCAGTTGTAAATAATTAATATTTATGGGAGGAATCCCATTGTTTTGGGAAATTTCATCTATGGCTAGAAGTACTGTGTGCAGTTTTGGGGACTGTAATATAAGAAGGATATAGAGCTATCAGAAAGCATCCAAGAAAAGTCACTAAGTTGGTGAAGGGCCTAGAGGGGAAGCCATAAAAGGAGCAGCTGAGGTCACTTGGTCTGTTCAGCCTGAGAAGACTAACGGGAGACCTCATTGCAGTCTACAAATTCCTTGTAAGGGGAAAAGGAGGGGCAGATACTGATCTCTTCTCTGTGGTGACCAGTGACAGGACCCAAGGGAACTGCATGAATGTTATGGGAGGTTTAGGATGGATATCAGGAACCCCCAGAGGCCCCCTAGGGCAGTGGTCACAGCACCAAGCCTGACAGTTCAAGAAGCATTTGGAAAACACACTCAGGCACATGGTGTGAACCTCGGGGTGTCCTGTGCAGGGCCTTGTGGATTTCTTCCAACTCAGGATATTCTATGATTCAAGGGGTTTTTTTTATTATTTTAATTCAATTAATTTATCATTTTGTTCTGAAGACATGGACAAAGCACAAGGCAATAAAATACCCATCATCAGCTCCAGTTTCTTAATCTGCATTTCATTGTTGAGGCAGAGCATGTATTAAGAGGCAAAGAAAACAAAAATACATAAATAGTTCTATTTCAGCAAAACCAGTATTCTATAGTGACATCATGAATGCACCACCTGCCTTTGACATTCCAATGTTAAATCATTCTATGGGATTTATAAACCAAAATAAACTTTCTGACCCTTTTATTCTTATTTTCAGAAGTGTCATGACACAGAAATATAAATTTCATCACTAACTTTGTAACTTTGTCTAGTTTTCTGATATTTTGTTCAAAGTACTATAAAATCTCTTATATAAAGATTTTTTAAATTGTGGTTTAGAATTCTGTATTTTTGAATTGGAAGCAGAAATTGTTGCTTTAAATACCATCCTCTTCTAAGTTAATTTGACTGTAAAAGGAATTAAATTGGCCTTTGGTAATGCTGATCGGCTGGTTTCCATGACCTTTCAACATATCCTGTTTGGAGTTAAGATGAAAAAAGAAAAATTCAAGTGTGTAATGAGAACTGGCATATTATAATGTTTAATAACCGAATAGAGACCAATGTAAAAAGTTTGATGATAATTAAAGCCAAAATTTTGTTCATTTGCCTCAGTTCAATGGATTTTTAAGTCAATGTTAAAAATTTTTTGCAATACATATTTCCCATTAGACCAAGAGGATTCATATTAAACATAATCATATTTATATCTTTGAATAACATCACAGAATTAGACTTTGTAGTCAGAAATTTGGGCTTGTCATCTTCAGTTCTGGGAAATACCTGCTCCTTTCTTAATTACAAACATTAAAGAAACAAGCACTTGCATTTCCCAGGCCAATAAACAAATATTAATTATTAATTTAAATCACTTAATTTACTCTTATGTATCTGAAATGAGGCAAAATAGATAGATTATAATCAATGTACATGAAAACATAAAGAAATACGTTACATAATACTAAAATGTAAATATATATCTTTCTAGTTTTAAATAGATTATCAGTTGTTCTTCTCAAAAATTAATCAATGACTAGACACTTTTATGTTTACAGAAAGTGAACTCAAGCGAAGGGGACTCAAGTGCAGCTGAAATTAATGTTTTGTCTTACTTCATGAGTTTCAGAAACATTGATTGGCAGTGTTCAGTGAATTCTATTAATTAAAAAAAATGCATATGGAGGATCCTTGGGGACCTTCATAATGCAGACCATCAGATGAGTTACTTCATGATGAGCCATAGCAACTTGAAGCTTGAAAGTCCTAGAAGCATGGAATCATGAAATGGCCTGTGTTGGAAAGCACACTAGAGATCATTTACCTCCAACACCCCTGCAGGGATGCCTTTCTCTGGACCAGCTGTGAGAGACTGAAATGTTATGGTTAATGGTATAAACATAGTTATAAAGGATATTCTCCTGTTATGGCAAAACTGTATAAAGAAGCTGTGACCACCAAAGCCTGTCCCTGAATATGCCTCCTGACTGGAACTTTGGACTGGGTTAAGCTGCCTAAGGGAACTTGAGATAAGATAAAGGTGACACTGTTGTCCAATTTTCTCAGGTCTAGGAAGAAGTAAACAAGGCTGAGGGTGAAGAATGCATCCACAAAGAAAGCCAAAACTAGGAGCTATCCTGAAAATTAGCTCTGGCTGGGATTAAAGTGGGAAGGAGGAGTGTTTTGGGTGTGTGGTGTAACATCTGGTCAGAGGGGATGAACACCCATCCTCCCTTACACAAACTGGCTCAGTAGTAAAACCCCCCGCCCTGGGAAGACCACATCAGCACATTCTGTGGGAAGCAGCTGAGAAGGTTCATAAACCGTCAAAGACCCCCAAAGTTCCCCCTGACTGATTCCTGAGGCCTTGCACCAGCCTGGCACGTGACACATGATGCAACAGATCCAGAGTGTGTTGCAAGAGACAGTGTCAAACTTGTCTCCCATCCCTGAGGGGGCACCTACCTGGCCTGAATATATATTAATCCACTGAATCCACTGAGTGTTTTGTGGGACCCTCACCACTGAGATGATCAGAAGAAGAGCATCAAGAGGATGCCGTCAGAATCCATGGAGTGGTGATATTTTCTACTTAATCTGTTTCTCTGTCACTCTCTTTCTCTCCTCCTACCCCCTTTTCCTATTTCTTTCCTTTTGTCTGTCTTTCTGTGTCTTTCACATTTACTGTTAAATAAAATCTATATTATTGACTTTGGCATATGGTCATTTGCATCTTAATTCGGGCAGAGTTATCTCTCTAACAATTTTAATAACTAGGTCTGAACACCAGGTTGCTCACAGCCCCATCCAACCTGGCCTTCCACACTTCCGGTGATAGGGCATCCACAGCTTTTCTGGGCAACCTTTTCCAGTGATTCAGCACCCTCACAATAAAGAATTCCTTCTTAATATCTAATCTAAACCTACCCTCTTTCAGTTTGAATCCATTTGCCAGTTTTCGTGTCACTACAAGCTCTTGTAAATAATCTCTCTTCGTATTTCTTGTAGGCTTCCTTCAGGAACTGGAAGGCCACAATTAGGTCACCCCAAAGCTGCCTCTTGTCCAGGCTGAATCCCAATCCCAATTCTCTGAGCCTTTCCTCATAGGAGAGGTGCTCCATCTCCTAATCAACTTTGTGGTCCTCCTTGGGACTCACTCCAACAGGTCCATGTCCTTCCTGTGCTGGGGACCCCAGAGCTAGACACAGTGCTTCAGGTGTCTCATAGTGTCTCACAAGACAGCAGAATCCCCTCCCTACCCTGCTTGCTCTTTGAAATAGCCCAGGATACGATTGGCTTTCTGGGCTGCATGTGCACACTGGTGGATCATGTCCAGTCTCTCATCCACCAGCATCCCCGAGTCCTTGACAGAACTGTTCTTTATTTGTTCATCTCTCCATTTGTACACCCATACCAGGGTGTCCTAACCTAAAGATCTATGAAGATTGCTAAACTTATACAATAAGATATGAATGAAGTATATTATCACTATGAATGCCAATATCAAAGTCAGTTAAGAAATAGAAGCTCCAGAAATTATACAACCTAAGTACAAAACATTAGAAAACAAAAAGGGTTAAACAGGTTAATCTGTCACAGTGATTGCTTTTCCCACTTCCCTGACAAAATGTGGTGGTTTGGGAATGGTACTATCCAGCTGAGCTCTCACGCCAAGACTCCAAACCACACTGGTGCTCACATGGTTCCCCTTTCCCCCTCTCTCCCCCCCCCCCCGCCACTCACTTACTTCCCCCAGGAGGACAACTGGAGGCAAAGGTCAATGGTCAAGATAAGAAAAATTTATACACAGCAATGAAATAAGGAAATAAACAATAACAGCAGAAATGTTTTAATTAAAGTGTACAAAAGAGAAGATGATTTACATGCAAATACTCACCAAGCCTCAGCCAATGCAATGTGACTGTATATGGTGGCACTCCACCCCAAAAGATCCCTCCTCCACACTCTACTGACCAGAAGCCAGCCCCTTCTTCTCAGAAGCCAAAGAGTCCCTTCCCCTTCCCCACCCCCTTGCAATGAGGAGAGATAGTATCCAATAACCTCTTGGTCATGACCAGGCCCCCTCAACCACACCCCGTCTCAGCTACTGCAAAAATTAACCTTGTTCTTGGCTGAAACCAGCACACAAAATAGTACTGAAAATGGGGCTGTGAAACACTCCAATGGAATTCATTTGATCCTACTGTATAAAGTGTTTGATATGAAAAATCACAGTCATTTTTTTGAAGATTTTATGATGGAATCAACTGAACATCACTAAAGATTTTTTTAAGAGAAAGGGCAACTTTAAGTATAAACTGTAAGTATGCAAGAAACTTCTGAGAAGCTAGGACATACTGCATTAACTTAATCTCTTTGTGAAGACAGACAAATAATTTCAGTTAAGAAAAAAAAAAAAGACTGCTTGCCAGTATCAGGTGTGTTTTGATAACAGCAGTGCAGATACTTTATTTTTACCCATCTTCACAGATCTCTTTGAATATCCATTTTTTATCGCTAGTGTAGTAGTTTTCCTAGCAGTTAAATAAAAATGTATTTTTAACACCTAATAAAACTTTCTCCCATAAATAAATAAATATTTGTAAAAATGGATATTTCACATAGCATTCTTTCAAAATCCTGGCATCCTTAATTCTTGTTACACTGATAAAAGTAAGTGTGGACCATAGCAATTGTTGGGATACCCTGTATATCTTATTATAAAAGAAATGTGATATAAACACGAAAAGAAATCTAAGGATAGTATAGCTATTTCTAGGCTGTTTATCTGATATTTACTTGAAATTCCCAAACCTGGAAGTAAATTTCCAAGCCTACCACCACACTGCCCTGACAAGAACAATATGAACTTTGCCCAGGATTGTTGGACTCTTTCCTCTATCAAAATGGGTCAGAAAGGTGTCAGGCAAAAGAGGCAACACCAGGAAACAAAAAGAGGTCTCAGACTCTAGCACACTAAATTTGTCATGATTTTTAGAAGCCTGCCCTGTTCCACTCCTGTTACAGCTATCAAGGTTTTCCCTTAGTCACTCACAATTAAAGGATAAATCTTATGACGTTTCCAAAGATAAAAACACTTTTGGCCTAATTTTCTAATGTGCTGACACCCACAGCTGCCTGTGAAATCAGTGCAGGTTTTGAGTGTTCAAGATTTTTGAAAATCAGGCCAGTTATTTTTAATTAAAAGACAGATAAATGAAAGTGGAGAAAGAAGACATGTATAACTATGTCTAGGCAGTTGGAGTTTTTTGACCTCTGCTTCTTAAACACCTCATAATTGTCATGCTGTTACCCTGTGCTCTCCTCATGTTTATTGTGTCCACCCAGTTTTACAGTTTTAGTTCATAACTTTTTGAGCCAAGGTATCGATTTTAATGACAAGGGAATACAGGGTGTAGCACTAAAAGGCTTTGAAGTCTTGCTAAATACTTCATTCTTTCCATAACAATAATTAGTAACAGTAATAATCAGACAGAGACTTCATCATTTCAAAATTTGAAGCAATCTCCACAGATACTGAGCAAAACAAAAAAAAGGTAATCTCCACAGATTCAACAGAGCAAAATCAGTAATAATACATAGCATAGGCTGTCACCCAGCGATGTTTGTGTCCCAACAGTTGAACTGTATGTTGCTGTAAAAGTCGCTGTTGCTAGAAAGGGCTTTTTGAAACCAGTAGACTTCATAGGTATAATTTAGACTGTCTCTTTGTTTGCATTCATCCTTTTTATTTATTACACAGCTATTTTATATATATTTATATATATATATGTGTGTGTATATATATATATATACACACTTGTTTCGTGAAAAAAAAGATGTTGAATGTAGTTTTCAAATTGCCTCTCTCGCTTTCATTGATTGCCTCCTGACATGATTGCATTTTATTATTCCTTAGATAAGTATGACAAACTTGGAAGTATTTTTATGTAATTTATCTTCCATTTCACATTCACAGGCAAAATGTCTTGTAGACAGAAAAAGTGTGTTGTGAAATCCTTCCCTCAGGTTTTGGGACTTGCTTTTTAAAGTTTGGGTATTTGGTTTACACATTTCTCATTCTGTATCTAGAAGTCACTCACTATATATAGGGCCTTAGATCTTACTGCATTTTTTTTCTGTTTGTGAAGTTAACAAAAACTGTTGTGTTGACAGGTATATCTGACACTACATTATAATTTATAATGCAGTAGAGTAGTTGTATACACTCACAAAGTCTTTCCAGGTGAAACAGACTAAAAGGCCTGAAGTCATGTAATTACAGTCAACAGATAATTTGAAAGTCATGAAAAATTTAGAAGAGAGAGAAATAAAAATGAAGTGAAAAAAAGGGGTTGAAAGCAGTCTAAGAAAAGCCTGAGGCATCTGAAGACAGTCATTACTGATGCAAGACAAGGGATATACTAAAGATAGGTAATGTCAAGTGGGAACTATAATGAGCCAGACTTGAAGCATGGCTGCCTGCCTACTGACAGACAAACAAACTACTGTAGACCTGCTTAAGCGTTTTATTTTGCTGATGGTTATCTTTGGAAGGAAAAAAAGATTCCTCTTATATACACAGTTGATAAAGAGGGCTGTTATTTAGAAAAATTCTGAGAGCAACCATCATCAGTTCTAAATGGTTCTTTTAGGAAATGAGAAGAAAAAGAAGTTGAAGTGAAAATTTCCGATGAAGAATGATTTATTAATAACCACAGATATTTCTTCCATCTGGAATTATCAGCCCAGGGAGTTAAAGCATATCAGTCAACCTAAACATTCATTTTTAAACTCAGAATTTATGGATGAATGAATAAGAGGAATTAATTGTGTTAATTGTTCATTAGAATATTCCTAGTATGTCTCTTGATCCCAAACCCAGCTTAGAAAAAGCTATTGGCATTAGGAATGGTCTAGACATGGATCAGTAGGGGCACACATACAGTTGTGCTTTACTTATATAAAACTGTTAAAGCTTTTTTACACAGACGAATTTTCAAGTGAGACCTGATGCAGACAGAAATAGAGTAAGTCATGGCTATAGGCAGAAGATGTGGTGTTTCTTCCCAATAAGAACTTAAGCAGTCAAGCCAAGGACACAGCTCTTACTCTCTGCTTATAACTGAGTTACCATCAGATTGCCTCCTCTTGTGCACAACTGAAGACTTTCAGAGCAAAGTCTAGATTACCTTAAAATTTATGGACACAGCTGGCAATGCTATGTATGCATTGGATTTTGTTTTTTGGTTTTTGTCTTTTTGGTCATGTAACAAATGTGAGTCTTTTTAAGTTCATCCAATTACGTAAGGAGAAGGGGAGAAGAAATAGTAGTTCATATTTAATTACAGTATTCTTTTCTGCAATTTGTTACCTCAACATAAATTTCAGAAATGTTGAATTAAATTCATTCAAATTGTAATAACAACAATACAGGTGCTAGGATAAGGCATTGATCTT
This sequence comes from Pomatostomus ruficeps, assembly GCA_013400735.1. Taxonomy (NCBI): domain Eukaryota; kingdom Metazoa; phylum Chordata; class Aves; order Passeriformes; family Timaliidae; genus Pomatostomus; species Pomatostomus ruficeps. Next base: position 13,801 of record VYZT01045341.1, read on the forward strand.
GTATTTACATGGTGACTTCATCGTGCATAGATCGCTCAACATTGCTGAGAACACTTCTTGTGTCACTACCCATTCCTATTTTTAAAATAAAAACCCATAATCCTTCCACTTTAACCAACCAAAGCTCTTGCACTCCATTCTGTGCAATAACTGAAGCACAAATTTCTCCTGTGATTTCAAAAAAACTTACATTTATCTGAGAACTCAGAGATTTAGTCTAGTATTTGACTTCTTGCTCAAGTATTATTTTTCACTTTCATTAAAGACACTGGTTTTTATTTTTTCCATTGTCCCTCTCATTACTACACCTTGACAAAATATAGTGCTTATTTTTAAGCTGTTTCACTGGGGCTCTCTGGGAATCTCCTTGACACACAAAGCTGCTAATTGAGCTATAGAAGCAGTGATTGGTGAATCTGTTCCTATAAATGCCATGTGTCTTATTTCATTAAAAGAATTTTTGAATACAATAGCTGCTGCACTGCCTCTAGTGGGGGCACTGGGTGACTGTTCGCGGTTCCAGGGGCTGGCCAGCTGCTTCGAAGGTGCAGGAGGGCTGGCGAAGTTCCAGCAGGGGTTCACCTAGTCTACCGATGATACAGGCACGCCGAGGAAGGAAAGACAAACGGAGCGGCTTTCCCAGATATTTATTCGAGCACCAGGGTCGTGCTAGGGAAGCGCTGGCACCGTGTGTTACAGTTACATGTATACCAACACAAGGGGGCGGGGGAGGGTACCAACATCCTATGAGGTAGGGTTGCAAGATACGGAGCCCTCCAGGGAGGGAAACCAGATACCGAGGGGAGGGAGGGGACAGCAGTGCCTGGCCATAATAAAAACTAATATGGCTAACAGCACACCACAACAAATAGCAACAGATTCTGTAGGAGAAAGAAACAGTGATCATAACAACATTAATAACATAAATTTATGTTATATAATGTCTGCATAACATTTTGAGATTCATCTGCATAAAAAGGGATTGCATATATAAAAAGTTATTAATTTTTATATCTTTTAAAATATAAATTCAATTACTGGGTTTACCTCATATTTTCATAGATGAGAAAACTAATTTAGAATCTAGGACTAGAAAAGTAAGTATAAAAATATTCAGAATAATCAGGAATTTGAGAGTCTAAATTTCTTTCTTTCATATTCTAATTCTCAACTGATTAGGTTTGACCTCAAAAGTCTCCTCTGTAGGTACCTCTCAAAGTAGATAGATAGATAGATAAGTAAATATATAAATAACAGATTTTCTTAGCTATATAAACACAGAACAAGTATTTTTTTTCCTCCTCAGCTGTTTTACATTACAATAGGAATAAGAAGAATAGAATTTTGTTTAAAATTTCACATCCTCTGTCCTGGATTTATTGCCTAAAACTGTAGGTGTTTTATTGAAATGTATCAGTTAGATGCCCAGTTGCTGCACACAGAACACAGAGAGAAAGATGTGGGTGACCTTCCAGGAGCTGAGTTATTTCAAGAGAACTTCTCTTTCTGTGTTGATTCCTGGGAACTCTAGGTCATTTCCTTAGATTAGGCATTTATGTCTGTTTCCAAGGTAAAATGACAGAAATGCTAAAATGCTGCTAAATTGAGAGGTTATTTTTAGAATTGTTGCCCATGACCTAAAGAGGTAGACAGAAAGACAAAGAAGCAGGCAGATATCCACATTTTTAGGGCTACTAATCTATGTGTTTTTTGGAAGGGACCTTCTTACGTCATTTAAACTTCTTGGTTTGCAGGTCAGACCTATACAACATAAAAACATTCCCAAAAACTCCCCCCTTCAAAACCACAAACCCTCCCACCCCAAAAAAACCAAAAACCAAAATACCCTAACAAACTCAAACAAAAATGAAACACAAAACAAAACAAAACCTCCCAACAAGAAAAAAATAGTCCAGCTATATTAAAACTTATATATGTATTATAATTACTGGGAAAGCCAGCTATTCATTGCTGTTTTAATTCTTGTTTGCTTTGACAAGGCCAGTAAATATGGCATTGACTGTGTTAAACCTACAGGAGGGTAAACTGCTGTTGTTCCAGCAGCAGAATATAGTTCAGAATGTCACTTATCCATATAAAGAATGGGCTTACATTTTTAAAAGATATCTGTAGTGAATTATACTACTTAAACAATTCCAGGCTGCTCTAGGCACGCTACTGCTGAGAGTGCTTAACTAAAGTCAACAAAATGAACTGTCTTATTGATACTGTTTGTTGAAATATTAATTCAAATTTCAGATGGAAAAATAAGAAGTTCTTTAGAAAGTAGCCCTGTTCTCTATCAAAGTTTACATGGCACTGTTCTGGCCAGACTGGAGCATGTAGATATAACCAAACAATAAATAAAAAATTTTTAAAAAATCAAGATGAAAATAACACTTGAAATTTCTCAGTTTTCATGTTTTAAGTAGCATTGTTTAAACTGACATTTCTTTTGAATATAGTTTTCCTTTTTATCTTTTTCCTTTTTTTTTCCAATTTGCACATGTCTGTTCTTAGACTCAAACAGCCAAGCAGATACAAGTGTGACAAAAAGACAGAAAATGTTAAGCTGTGCTGTGCTCAGCTTGGATTAGGGAAACAGTGGGAACGAAGTGCTTGGCAGGGAGATGCTGTGCCATTCCCCATATGTATGCTGATAATCAAAGCATTGTATGAGGTGAATGCCACTTCAGTTTTATGAGCTTTTTATGTGACGTGGCATATCAAATCTGCCAAGCAGAGGACCATCTGGAAACAGGTCATCAGAATGGATTCTGACACCCTCTGACAGGCAAGAGTGAAGGCGAAGAACAGAATGGGGAGCGGGGGGAACCACCCCACCCCCAAACTCCCTGGCCATAAACCAATAGAGATTAAGTAAAATAAATTAAGTTTCATTCTGGAATATTACTTAATGAAAAAGCAGATTTACCCAACTGATTCTAAAAACATACATTAAAATATACGTGTTTATAGTAAAGCTGTTCTTTTGCTTCCTTTTTTCTTTCAGTTACAAAAGCACAAATCTTCCTGGGCACAACGGAAGTGTTATCGTTTTCTCCTCTTCTTTTTCTCCATCTAGAGAATAAAAATGTATTTTTAAAAGTTTCACAGCCTGATGTTCAACACGCATTGTAGAAACACAGGCAGATTTTTGATAAGGGTTCTGAAGCCATTAGGCTACTGTAGTTCAGCTGAGCAGATATTACACAATCATATATCACTGCACAAGCAAACCTGTGCTTTAAATGTCATTCAGTTATTAAAATACCACAGGCCCTGAGAGTTTGACCAAAATGAAGACCTATGAAAAGTGGTTATTTTCCCTTGTTCCCTGGGTTCTTAAGGCAAATTTATCATTTATATAGACATTCTTATCAGAAGTGGATTATAAATGAAAAATCTTGCTGCCAGAACTGAAGGGTTAAAAACAGTGTTTCAGTTTTAAGTCTTTGAGAATAGAAAATATGCTTTGCACTTTGTATGATAGAGAAATGTACACAGCACCTCACTGAAGACAGTCACAGTCTAAAAACCTGAACAAAACAGACTACAGTGTGGCCTGATGTTACACCACAATTCTTCAGATAAATCAATTTAAGAAAACATTTCCACCAGCTCTTGTTGAACTGAAATCACTCAGGTGGACGTGATTGTAGTTCCGCTCTCAAGACTCAGTCTCAGGGACTATTATAAATCTCATTCTCTCTTTCTCTCTCTCTCTCTCTCTCTCTGTGTGTGTGTCTCATTTGTTTTCTTCCTGCTAATTTTTTGAACACTGCTTGGAAAACAAGCACTTCTGAGCTCCAGAGATGCTTGAGTGAGTTTCAAGATGGAAATGTCAGAGACTGGCAAGAGAAAAGGTAAGGATTTCTGCTTATTGGACTAGCAATAAATGGAAAATAAGCATTTTTAATTCTCTGAAACTGATTATTGCAGAAAGGAAAAGCTCTAGACCCAGTTCTTTTTTATTTTCCTACAAAAAAGGTGATATTTTAAAATAAAAATGATACCCCTAAGAAATCCAAGACCTTCTTTTTTTCTAATGCAATTCAGGTTTCTTCTTGAAGCTCTTGGTGTTAGTGTGATTTATGTGGATATACTAGTACTGAAAAGTAGCGAGAGTGTTATGTCATGCTAGTAACTCCAGGAATGTTTTCCTTCATCCAATAGCATACCAAATGTATTTTATTGGTTTTCCTTACAGATTTTGCTGGATATTGTAACTAATTATCTAAATTTTTGAAAATGGTGACTAAACTCATTCATCTTTAATGATGACTAGGGACAGGAGGAAGTGGAAATTTGTACTTCAGTCCGTCTGTGCAGCCAGACTGTAAAGGCCAAGTGTCAGAATAATTATATAAAATATTGAGGTGAAAATTCCAGGGGAAATAACTTATTCAGGCATTTTCCTCAGGTATCCTTGGAGAAATACAATTTTGAAGCACAAAAGAGCCAGTGCTGAGAAGCTCCTTGGTAAGAGCAAGAAGACAGAAACTCCACTACGCAGACAGAGCAGAATTCCAAAATAATTATCAGATCTCTTCCTTTCTCTAGTCCTTTAACTCAATCCAGTCCAACAGAACTGTTAGAACAGTTCATTAGGACATAAGAGACTGTCTGAGATTTCATCTCTAGTTTAATTAACAAACTAATGGTTAATCCAGGATGATTCAAATGATCTCTAAAGGGCCATTTGCTAGTTTGTTGATGAGTTTCTCTTTCTAAAATACATTCTTGATAAAAATTTAATTGCTATATTTTCATAAAGGACAAGAGTTTGCAAATAATTTTTTTTCAAACAGGGAACAAGGGGATAGGAGGTGAAATATCAAGTGGGGTTCTTTTATTTTACCCATCTCATCCTCCTCTATAGAACTGAAGATTAATGGATGACATGCTGCTATTTTCTACTTCGAAATACAGCAATATAGGATTTAATCTTTTTGTTGCCATGACACCGACCAAAAAATGGGTCAGATGTGGTGTTAAGGAAGGATTTTAACTGAATTTTAATATATCCATAAGGCCTCTTTTATGATGTCTATACATTTTAGCTTATCTATAATACATACATAAACATCTATATATTCTGATCTATTTATTCTGTAAATATATTTTTGATACAGAGGGCAAATCTGCTCTCTATTTTGTAGGTGGTGAACCAAAAAAACAAATAGTTCCTCAGAGGAGAGATGGAGAGATGTAAGTGCAGAATATCAGCTACTAGCTAATACCATGGCCTAGATGATCAGCAACCCATTAGTGTTCAGCATGAGAGATCTTCATTCCATACTGACTGCAATTTTGGCATTTGTTTGAAGAAAAGGACTACCAGAATATTAGTGCTGTGTTCCCTAAAGAGCAAATAACATACAAGAGGCAAGATAAAAGAGCAAAGTGGCGTGGACAGGAGAAGATAGTTACACACTGAAAATTGATCACTGGAATCTTTAAATTATGGATTGCAGTGAAAGGGAAGTCAGTGAATGGATTTAAAAACTATGCTGGCTTATTTAGACTGATTTATGTAGGGAAATTTCTCCCACTGCATAAAGATAATATACAATGAGTTTGAAGAGAGACAGAGAGGAGTTAGGTTCGTCTGCAGTAGATATGGAGCCTGAAAAGAGCATAAAGTAATCAAAAGAGGCCAGAGACAAAAAAGATGAGTGACATTTTAGACAAACTAGGTGTGCAAAGAGAGAAAATAAAGAGAAGAAAAACTGGATTTGGACCAATCAGCTGAAAGACCTTTCTTAACAGCAAAAAAAAGGGGTTCCAAACAAATGCTAATGAGGAAGATAGGTGCCCTAATGTCTGATTTGTGAAGTGCTGTATGGTTCTGTGTAGGTTCTCCTACATAGAAAATAAACTTATGAATAAAATCCAATGGCTTTATTTAGAATAGTGGCATGTAATAGCTTGCTATATCATACACCAGGTAGAAAAAAAAAATGCTGAAATATTAGCTAAAGTGATATTCTGTTGAGGAGTAAAGGCAGAGATTGCTAGGCACTTCTAGATGCCTTTTCCCACACTATTTATTTGATAGTGTAAAAGCATGGAGAACCTGGACTCCATCTTAACTAAAATCAGTCCACTGCTATGTTTTTGCTGGTATAGCTTTTTAATCTCTGTGCTGATGTAATAAATAAAAAAAAAAAGAAGTTATAAATTATCTGATTAGATTCCTCTTTTTTGTGGAACTTCTTCCTAAAGAGATCTCTAGAATAGTTTATTACTTACTAGAAACAAACTTTTAAACTTGCATAGGGAGTAACTGAAATTAGTGTTAAAAGATGCTAAATGGGAACCATGTAAAAGTGAAAGAAAAGTGATTTTCCACTCTCTATAGCATTCAATATGAAGTAGTAAAGGAAAAATTACTGGTGCAAACCTGGTGAAAGAGAACTTCACTTTTGATAAAAACTCAATAGTGGAATTCTAAACTGCCACTTGATACCTTATATTAACTGAAAATTTTGTTTTGACTGGTTATTAAAGGACAAGTAGTATCCGTAATTTATGTGTACGTTTGCATTGAGAATGTGGCATTATGCCTTTGCGTTTTTATTTTTATGTCAGAGGCAAACGTATTTTGACAACGGATATAATTTGTCTTAAATGAAGCAAGAAGCTACGGCAGGCAGACTGGGATGATCTTTTATGTATAGTGTCACTATATTTTGTGTAAGCATTTAATTTTTGGTAAATAATTTTGTTTTGGTAAATAGTTTTCAGTCTATCTTTGAACAACATCTAAATTTTGACTCATTTAACCCATATTTTGATCACTCACTGCATTCATCAGAGTGCACAAAATAGTTGTCTTCAACACTGAGATAAGTCATGTGTTCACTGCTCAAATTTAATGCTCAAGATTGAAAGATATAAAAAATGCATAAAGTTTTCTTTCCCACATGAAGTGTGTAGGTGTGTGGGAAAGATGGGGAAGGTGAAGAGATTTGACAAAAGTTGGTAACATAAGTTGCTGCAGCCTGAAGCTGAAGTAACTAATCTCTTGGTGACTTATGTGGGGGTTTTTTATTCTGTCTTGCCTAGCAAGTCATAAAAAAATCATACCTTAGCTATTCTAGCCAGCTGCCACATTTATGAGTAAGGTCTTATTGCACAAAACTATAGATGGGCAGGTATAGAGATATCTATTTCTGTACAGCAGACAGTAAATATTTATTCACAGCCAGTAGGTCAATTCCAAATACCTACAAAAAAAATCACTTCAGCCATTTATTTGGCCAAGATAAAAAAAAAAAGAAAAAAAAGAAAAAAACATACCAAAGCAAAGAAAGAGTAAATGATATTAAGGAAAAATTAAAAAATTAAAAAGCAGGAAGAAAAAAGTTTTAGTGCGTTATGTCCCAGTCAAGCCTTATCCTGAAGGTGTTTGGTGAGGTAATTAACTGATAATTGGTTTAAAATTTACATTCCAATTAAATGAATTCAAGTAGTGCACATAATCCATACAGGCAAAACAAAGAAATAGAAAACTGAGTTAGTATTGCATTTTCTAAGACAATGAATTTAATATTAAGTGATTATTAATTGTTTGCAAAGAGTTGTAAAATATTATCCCATATATGCAATAAATGTTAAAAATTATCATAGATAAGAATCATGCATTTGTTAGCGCTAGAGGCCACTTAAACAGCAGTTAAGAGCAGGAAACTGTCAAAAGATATTTTTGTACATCTTTTATAGGATATCAATATGCAAATGAAAAATGAGGAGGACTGGAAATGTTAGCCTGAGTAGAGTGTTCCTTGTAATGTTTCCTGATTTTTGTTTCTGTACACTACTGAGTGTAAAGCACATTCCTGCTACCATTTCATTTTATCTGAAGACATTAAAATGTAGAGATTCCCCTGCAGTCTCTGGTGCAGGCCATGGTGAGGCAGATGTCCCTTTGCAGTCCATGGAGCAGAGAGAGGACCCCACGGTGGAACAGATGGTTGTGCACTGGAGGAGTCTGTGATGCTGTGGAGGGCCCATGCTGGAGCAGGGTCCTGGCAGGACCTGTGACCCCACAGAGGACCCACGCTGGAACAGTCTGCTCCTGAGGGACTGTACTTCAGGGAAGGGACCCATGCTGGAGCAGTTCATGAAGAACAGCAGCCTGTAGGAAGGGCTCATGTGGGAGAAGTTCTTGGAGGACTGAAGAGGGTGTGAAGTACGGGAAAGATGTGAGGAAGACGGAGCAGCAGAGACAATGCATAATGAACTGACCATGACCCCCATCCCCCATCTCTCTGCTCCACTGAAAGGCAGGAGGTAGAGAAATTGGAAGGGAAGTCGAGACTGGGAAGAAAGGAGGAGGAAGGTGCTTTTAAGATTTACTTTTATTTATTGCTTTCCTAGTCTGTTTAACAGACAATAAATTACATTAATTTTTCCAAGATGAATCTGTTTTGTCCACGAAAGTACTTGGTGAGTGATCTCTCCCTACCCTTATCTCAATTTACAAGCATTCATCATATTATCATCATATCCCACTTTCCCTTCAAGGAGAGGAGTGATAAAACAGCTTGGTGGGCACCTGGTGGCCAACAAAGGTTAACCAAACACAGATAGAGAGAAAGATTGATAAAGGAAACCTAAATATTAGGGGGTATCTAGTTAAAAAACGTGAATGTTTTTTTGTGTGGTGAAGATGTTTTTCATATATTACAAGTTAGGCAAATATTAGATAAAACCAGATAGAACATATAATGTGGGGATGCATTCTCTCTGCTTATACTGCAAAATTGGACTCTTGTTTGCTGTGGCTTGCTTTCCTATTAAACCTATTTCAGAAATTGCTTCTGCTCACAAGGCAGGAAGACCTATGCCATAAGGCTGTCTGTCCCTACTTTTGGATAAAATGGATTGTGACTTGCATTTTCTCCTGAAGTCAGTGTTGTCAGTATATGTTATCTTTGCTCCAAGCATGCCTAGTCGATGGTGCCCATGAGGGGACACAGCGCTAACAATACCTAAACCATGAGCCTCTAACGACTCTGTGAAGAAGACAACAGTTGCATCAATTGGTGCAGTATTTTTTTTTGCTGATGCAGAGCTTTGACACCTAACAAGATTGCTTCTTAGGAACAGCTGACCTGCTTAGCACCATGGGAGATTGTAGGTAACAATGTTCTGCCCAGGGAACTTAGCTGCTGAGTTTGCATCTTAATCTATGCATTTGTCTTTTCCACAAAGAGTCCTAACAAAGAACTAGTGGCATTTCTGTGCTAAATTCCATATTGGGTAAAGGATGAATTCGCCCTATACCCCAAGGAATTTCAGGAAGCATTAGATGTCTTAAGACTGTGATGATTTAAAATCCACAGCCATAATATACCACTTTATTCCTGAGCTCCTCCTAAGGTTATATACTTAAATACTATTTCCAGAGCCTTTATTCAAAATTAAGTGTTTAAACATTTCTTTACAGCTCTTCTAAATAAGTAGAAGGGAGCTAAATTCAGTGGGTCAATTATTAATATCAAATTCTTCATTCAGTTCCTTCTGAGACCTGACTGAAAAATTGTCCACAACAGTTTTGTTATTGTCTGAGTTCCTCTCTGAGATTTTTTTATTGTCTAAGTTTCAGGGGATGATGGATCTAACATGGCTCTGTACAGCCTCTGGGTAGGGAAAAAAGTTAAAGAGAATTTTGCATGGTATACGAGTTATCCACCTGGGTGATTTTTCAGTCTGCCTGATCTAATTACCTTTATTACCACCTCCACTGCAAATGAAGAGTTCAGCTTGTCTTTTTGTGGATTTGAGAATAGAGGCATTTGATGGCTGCATGGAATACCTTCATTTCAGGCTTTGAAATATGGAGCTATGAATTTATTGAGACTCACGCAGACACCACAACCATCTGATTGGGGGCTTTGGAGTGATTAGTGTGGATTTTCTGCAACCTGCTTCTGATGAGAAAGATGCGAGTGCATATTTACTTCTCTCAGTCTCTGTCTCTGTGTAGAACAAGATTTTTTTTTTCTCTTTTTCCCTAGTGCATCATATCTCTGCCTGGTGTATCTAATTGATTTTTCTATTTCAGAGGACTGGAGGTTTGCCACTCTTGTAGGGTCTGCCTGAAGCTTTTTATAGACTTCTCCTTCCTGCTCCCTTTGCCTTCCTTGTGAGTCTTTTCCTATTGTTGGATTTTCTCTATTTAAGTAGTTTTTAATTTAATTTTTGTCGTGTTTAAGCAGGAGATGAAAGGAACTGCTTCCTTCACGTTGCTGTTTTGCTAGGCTTTCCAGGATAGGAGGGTGGATCTCTAGTCTTTCTTAGAGCAACAGCGAAAGACAAGATCAAGGGCCTGCTCTGCTGATGTTACAGGGAAGTCACAGGTAATTAAAGAGAAGTTGAAGATGTATTAATGCGTGACAGAAACAAATCAAAAAACATTTAAAGGAGTTTATGATAATGTTACTGTAATGAGATTACAGGTTTTTACACAGAAGCTGGCTTATGCCCTCTGTAAGAACTAGACAATATTGAAGACTTCATAAGATATCTTAGCAAGGGGAAGGCTGCTGAGGTTACTAAGGGTGCAAAGAAAGTGGTTCTTGGTGTTTTCCTTCTATAAATCCCTGCTGGAGTTTTCAGAAGGGCTGTGTTCCAACATGTATAATGTATCTCTTCCTAGGACCACTGCATGTTTTGATTACTGTACAGAAGGAAAGCAAAGGTAAACAGATGAAAGGAAAAAAAAAAAAAGAGAAACTAATTTTCTTTTCCTCCCAGGCATTCCAGACAAAAAGAAGGGTTTAAGTTCATCCATGTTCATCCAGGATTTTCAACAGCTTCATAATCTTACCTGAAATTTTACTCAGGTTTTAAGGAGTGTAATAAAATCAACTTAATCTGGGGTCACAGGAGGTGTGAAGGAAGCTTTTCTCCAATTAAATTGTGTTTCAACTTTATTTGACCAAGTCCATAGTTCAGTACTGATAAGTGAAAACTAAAATAAAATAAAATACACATGCTTAATAATGGGAGCCTAGAGAATTTATAATGCACTAGTTAGATTATTTTTATTTAAGTTAGATAAGGAAAAAATAAATATTAAGCTAAACTATATGTGCACAAAACCCATGCAGCATGTAATGTGATTTAATAGGTTACTTGAAATGAAATGAAGGTATTAACTGAGCAGAAATTTGTATTATAAGAAGCTGTAAAAATGAGGGGCTTTTGTATTATTTACAAAATAGGTCATAGTTCCATGAGCTGTTAAGTTAATTTTAAAATTTATTCAGTCATGGCACCAGGCTATTTGATCAAAGCACTGATGCAAAAGCAAAATGGGTAAAAACGTTCTCTCAGTCAAAACTGATCTAAACTTTCTGAACGGCTGACTTGTTCAACATGCTTTTCATTATGCACTTATGATTTGTGACTAGAACCTGTTGTGCCACAGGCCTTTTGCATCATAACTTCCTTGTCTTTTGTCAAAAATCTAGTCCTCTAATGTCAACAAGAAGGTGCTGCTCTCATTTGGGAGAATATATCCCTTCGATAAATTCATTCGCTTAGGTTCAATTCTTTCTTTCTGTTGCAGAAAGATTTTTTCCTCTAAGATGTCTCGATGCCTGTTGCTTCAGAGCTCAAGACATATATGTGTCTACAACCAAAACAGAAAACACTGCTTTTGATTTCCCAGTATGACCAGCCAGAATCCGCCAGAACAGAAATTGTCCACTTAATGATTTGTCCACCCTTATAATTCCAGCTAGAGTCAAGTGTTAGATCTTCTCAGGTACTGAAAGAAAACCTCATTAAAGAGAACTTCTGAAAGTTTGAAGAATGAAATAATATATTATGCCACATCTATACTCTGTTATTAGAATACAGATATGCTAAATCTGGACTGTTACTATGAACAGATCGGGAGCAGCCCTGCTGAGAAGGACTTAGGGGTGCTGGTGGATGAGAGGCTGGACATGACCTGGCAATGTGCACTTGCAAGCCAGACTGCCAGTTGTGTCCTGGGCTGTATCAAAAGCAGCGTGGCCAGCAGAGCCAGAGAGGGAATTCTGCTTCTCTACTCTGCTCTGGTGAGACCCCACCTGCCAGCTCCGAGCTCCCCAACACAGGAAAGACATCAACTTGTTGGATTGAGTCCAGAGGAAGCCACCAAGGTGATTAGAGAGATGGAGCACCTCTCCTATGAGGAAAGGCTGGGAGAATTAGGATTGGGATTCTGCCTGGAGAAGAGAAGGCTTTGAGGTGACTTAATTGCTCCCTTCCAGAAGGGAGTCTATAAGAAAGGTGGAGAGAGTCTATTTACAAGAGCATGTCCTGTGACAGGACAAGAGGGAATAGCTTCAAACTGAATAAGAGTAGTTTTAAATTAGGTATTAGGTAGAAATTCTTTATTGGGAGGTTGGTGAGGCACTGGAACAGGTTGCGCAGAGAAGTTGTGGATGCCCTTTCCCCAGAAGTGTTCAAGACCATATTGGTTGGAGTTCTGAGCAGTCTGTTCTAGTGGAATGTGTTCCTGCCCATAGCAACTGAGTTGGAACTAGATGAACATTAAGGTCCCTTCCAGCCCAGGCCATTCTATGATTCTATGTTGTGACTGCATTGTAAGAAGGATAACACACTAATCCTGTTGGTATGTAAACTGTTGACCCTCTGACCTGAGCCAGGAACAATGAGTTTGAGGAATTGAGGAATTATTTACCCAACCAAAAAAAAAAAAAAAAATCTTAGTAGAAAATATTTAAAAATAATTTTATGGACCATATTTATACTGTAATTCATTCAGTGAATAACCAGAAATATTGTATGAAATTCTTCTCTGATTTTTTTTTGTATGCTTCATTTATGTAGTGACATAAATGTCATTGACATACATTGTCATTGAATTCTGTTAAAGTTGCACTTTCACAAATTTATATTAAAACCTTCTTTTTGCCAATATCTTTGATGTGGATTCTTTAAGCAGTGTAACGACTCACTTGTGACAGATACCAGGTGAAATATTCAGGGCATGTAAATGGTACTAGATAAGATTGAAGAGCAACTGAAAGGCACCTTGAATATTCTGAACAGTCCCAAAAGCTGAATTCCTCTGAATTCCTTTGTTGTGGTGTGCTGTTGGCCAAGTTTCGGTTTATCTCATGGCCAGGCACTGCTGCCCCCTCCCCCAACCTCGGTATCTGTTTTCCCCCTCCTGGAGGGCTCTGTATTGCACAGTCCTATACAAAGCCCGCCAAATTCAAACCTAGCTCTCCTCCCCTATGGGATGTTGTACCCTCCCCCTACCCCCTCATGTTGGTATTTATGCAGCTGCAAAACGCTGTACCAATGCTTCCCTGGTACAACCCCAGTGCCGAATAAACCATCTGGGAATGCCCCTCCACTTCGTCTCTCCTTCTTCGGCACGCCTGTACCATCGGTGGACTAGGTGAACCCTTACTGGAACTTCTCCAGCCCTCCCGCACCCCTGGAGCAGCCTGCCAGCCCTTGAAACCATAAGCGGATGCCCGGTGCCCCTACCAGAGGCATTGCAGCATTCCTTCCCATAACTTTGGCTTGCTCCACATGGCTGTTTTATTTTCCAGTATATTTTTCTTGCTAACATTACATCCAGTACTGGGCCTTAGATTTGCTGGCTATTCTTACCTATCTAGTGTATACATACAATCAAAGAATGAGCAGAGTAGGCCAAAGCAAACAGGAACAAAGCAGAAGTCCTCAAATACATGCATGGACTTAATGCATGCTTGAATTTGGCATAAGAAGAAAAACATACAAGAGTTAATGTAGATGACAGCAGGTGATGGACAAACTTGACATGTTCCTATGGGGTTTGACTTCAAACATCCTGCTCCTCAGTCCCCAGGGATTTTTAATTCATAACACATTTATATCTATCTACAATTTTTTTTCTTTTGTCCAGCAGATAAATTTCCTTTAGCATGTCTTAAGTGAATGGAGGTTATATGGGGCTGATCTGTTGTGCAGGGAAGGGGCCTATAAGGGCAGGAAAGTAACGGCTACAGATCTTCAGAGCTAGGCTAACAAAGATCTGCAAACAGTCCAGAAAGTCAAAAATCAAGACTTGTGCAATATTTTTTGTCCCCTTAAATGGCGATAAAATACATAGCAATAATAATGGATCTTGAATGGAATAGTCTGCCAGAGCCTTAAATAAAATGTGGCCTTGGTGGTTCTCTGGACCAAGAATGTGCGGCAACAGGCTCTGGTTGAGATGGTTGTTTGGAAACAAGTTCCTGCTCCCAGCTTTTTGCCCTTTTCTCCGCTTTGTTTTGCAGAGAAGCAGTAATTGAAGAAGTTCTGGTTAAAGTCAATGCTCCCAGTGAATGACTTTATCTGCCATGGCTTCATAAAATAGGTGTGATCACTGCTGGCATGGTAGAGGCAATGCAGAAGTGCCTACAGCAATTTTCTACAGGGTTCGTGGAAAAGACAGGGCAGATAATAGTTATACTGCCAACTTGGGAAAGACAGTGATAGATAAATTTAGGATGGGATATCCTTTTCAATAGGGCATACATTTGCTTTTGTATATTCTTTGGCTGAGTAACGTGTGAAAACAAGAGCATCAGAAATGTGGCACAAATATTAATGACAGCAATAAGATGTCATGGTGATCCCCAAAGGCTTGAAATATAATACGGAAATGTCCTTTCTTATTGTACAATTGTAAGATGGGAGGAGAAACAGGCAGAAAGGAATCTCTTTGAATTTCTTCTGTTCTACCACAACAAATAGGTGTAGAACATTGTGAATAGCACCTGCCAAATTATCTCACCAGTTATAATCAGCAGTGGCTAACTGATTAACAATGAAATTAGGTGAGGTAGGGATAAAAATTATTTACTTTAAAAGAACCATGGAAAATTATTTTTTTCTATGTATTTTCATGTTTGTCATCTCCTTGCCAGTGAATATATACATCATTTTTCCTATCAGAAGAGAAATAGAGTTAGATTATAAGATTAAAGACTGCTCTCCAGAAAAACAGGGGGCAAGCAGCACAATGGCAGGCAGGGGTACCCAAATAAGCCAGTCAGAGACAGAATTCTTACTGAGATTCTTCCAAGGAGATATCTGAACAGTCCAAAGTCCATCTTCTTACAATTACAGATGTTATTAGTCTTTTTACCTTGTTTCCTCCTCTCAGAATTCTCAACTCCACTCTCTCATGATCACTGTCATGCACACTGCCTGTCACCTTCACATCCCTGAACGTTTTTTCTGATTTGTAAACATGAGGTTCAGCAGCTAGTCTTCCCTTTTCATTCTATCAATCGCCTGTATTAGGAACTTGCCATCAATGTACACTAGAAACCTGGACTGCTTGTGCCCTGATGAGTTGTCCTTTGAGCAGGTCTTAGAATCTCTTATTTCCCCATGAGGACCACAGCCTACAAATGTAAGGCTTCTTCCAGTTGTCTGAAGAAGTTGTCATCCAGTTCTTTCTGCCCAGGAGGTCTGTAGCAAACACACAGACCTTGGCTTGCCCTTTATTTCCCACCTGTAAATCTCAGTGGGTTCACCATGTGCCTCTGGACAAAGTTCCGCACGATCTCACTGGTCTCTTACATAACAGACAACTTCCTTCCTTGCCCTCCTGGCCTCTCCTTCCTATGGAGCCCACAGCCTTCCATGGTAGCACTCCAGCCATGTGAGCTGTGCTACCCCATTCTCATGGTTTCAAGAACTGCTAGCCTTGCCACAGCACTGGCTCGACTCTTCACAATTCCACACATTTGCTCCCCATGCTGCATATGTCAGTGTACGCACACTCCAGAGAGGTACACAGTTCTGTCTGTTTCCCAGGAAAGGTAGAATCCAGATGACCCCACCCTGGCAAAATAACCCTAATGGATTGCATTTACTCTTGTGAACACGTTTTTAAAAGGAAGTTCTCAACTATAGATCTATCTATGGAGACTTAATTCTCTCTCTTTTAAATTTTTTTTTCTCAACCCAGAATTCTTAAGATAGCAAAACAATGTCTTTCAGGAAAATCTTAAGAAAATGCAGCATATTCATGCAGCATGTTCATATATCAAAGAATTGGTTTTTTATGTACTAATTAATAAAGATATTTTGTATGCAGGCATAATTTAAACTACAGCTATTAGGAGCAAAATAACCCAAACAAACCACCTGTCTAACTGGCTGAAAGGAGCTATGAAAGAATTCATTCAATTCTACCTTGAATATTATTAGATGGAAGAATAATTGAATTTATTGAATTTATTTTATATGCACATTTCTTCAGTAAGTTGTGCTGTTGGCTATTTATTTTCTTTTTTTATGAAGGATAATAGAAAATTCTCGGTATGAAAAAGAGGTTCAAGTACAAATAGACAGCTACTTTTTGATGTGTTTAATTTTCTTTTAGCTGAGTTTATAATTCTCAATAAAATTTAGTCACTTTTAAATCTATACTACATATTAAATGCTTTTTAAAAATGAAAAGAAGCTTAGAACTTCAATAAGTTCATTTAATTTTTTTTCTGGTCTAGAAATAAATCAGAGTTGATAGAAAGTTGATTGCAATATGTCACTAAAATGTAGAAACTTTAAATACATATAATTTCAAACAATCATTTTACATTTAGTATATTAACAATAACACATGAAAAAAATTATGTCAGGACCAAAATTCACACATTATTATTAATTAAGAAAAGGTATGTATAATTTAGAATACATCAACTTTTGTAGATGAATAGTGAATTTCAGTGGGAGGTAGGTTGGTCATAATTGATAAGATGCATTTTGCTGTGTAAAATTAATCCTGGCTATAAGGATTTTCAAAGTCATATAAAAATCATATACGGAATTTCTACTTGTATCACAAATCAGGTTCATGTCTTGTTACCTATATAATTCATTTAATTAGGGAAAAAAAAAAGTTTGTTCTGGAGCCTTAAGTCTTATGACTCACTTATTAAGTAGTCCTACATGAACAAATTTTCTGTATCTCCTGTAGAAGAGGCTCTCCAGCAGAACTTCTGCAGCTCCAGCTGTTCTGAATTGCCAGGGCACGTTTCAGAGACACTACTATCCTGGTTTGTTTTGTTTTGTTCCTGTTTGGTTTTGTCGTTTGTTTCTGGTTGTGGTTTTTTTTAACATTGCCTGCATATTTTAGCTGGAGAAATGTACACTGAATCATTTTCATAACTTATATAAACTCAATTCACATCTATACAGAATAAGAATGAAGTGGATTAAAAAGATAGGCTACTCAGTCTGAAAGCGAAGGAAGGAAGGAAGCCTTTTTCCCCGTTGAAATTTGAAGATATGGTCATCATATTCTATTCACATCATCAAATTTGAATGGAAATTGTCATGTTGCTCACCTGTGTTTAAAGTTAAGCTTATCCCCACTTCATGAACTCATCAGAAATTCCTATGCCTGTCAGTTTGAATGATACTATTTTCTATTAAAACTTCCTTGCTAGTCTCTAATCTGACATTATATTGTATTTAACTCTCTATAACTCTCTATTTCCTTTCATAGTAGTGACGTATTTCATTTCTTTACTATATTCAAATTTTCATCTGTATCTGAAAACCAAAATTATTTTATGGCTTTTTTCTGGTGTGGCTCACTTGACTGAGTCCAACTTTCTCATCAGCATGCACATCATCCTGGTGTGCAGTTAAGTTTTTCATAAAGTATATATTTCTCAATTCTGCTAACAGTGAACTGAGAAAAGCATCACTTTCTTCTATAACCTCACAGTGTTTGTCTTTCCAGATATTCTTCCTTCTTTAATAGCTGAAAGGAATCTAGAGTACTTTAATTACTACAGTCAATCTATATTACATGATTTAATCATGAGAAGAGAAACTGCATGATGATTTACTTCTGTGCAACTCCACATATTACCAACTGGTGTCAGAAGAAAAGGTTCCTCTTACTGTTTATCTCTCATACTTCCCAGATTACCTCACTGGCAGAGCTATAAAACAGAGCTATTGGATGTAATCCCAATATGTGAGATTAGTGCTATGGTACAAGGGAGAAAAAAGAGGCAAAGAAAATGACCTCGCATATTTGGACTTCATTTCTAAACAGCAGAGGGCTGAGTTTAGAGAAAAGAACTTCAAGATGATGTTTCATACAACAGTCAACTGTCACAAAAATCAACTGTTGCATGGAACTTTACATGCAAACCTTAGAGATTTATCTTTGCAGAGGTCAGCTATTTCTAAGAAAAATTAAAGTCAGCAGAATATAAGATAGACACCCCACAGTACCTAATACTTAGAAATATAACCTTCCATGGAAATGGAAATGTTTTGTTCAAAAGTTGCTAATGTCAATAAACATTAAACTGGACTTAAATTATTTACAACTTGCCTCTAACTGAATTAACAATACTATTTATTTATAGGATATTGATGGATAATAGAACAGTGCTAAATCTGGTAAACTCTGCCCATTTTTACTGGGATTGAGTTAATTTTTATCACAGTTGCTAGTATGGGGCTGGGGTTTGGATTTGTGCTGGTATCAATAACATAGGGATGTTTTAGTTATTGTTGAGTAGGGCTTACATAGAGTGAAGGTCTTTTCCTTACCCCACCCCACCAGACAGCAGACTGGGGATCTGCAAGGATTTGGGAACTGACACAGCTGGAACAGCTGACCCCAACAGGCCAAAAGGATAAGACATAGCATAGGGCATCATGCTCAGCACATAAAGCTGGGGGAAGAGAAGGGGACGTTCAGAGTGATGGTGTTTTGCCTTCCCAAGTCACAATGTGTTATGCTCCTGGTTTAAATTTGCTTTTGTGCTTAGCTTTTACTTTACTTAATATACTGTCTTTATATCAACACAAGAGTTTTCCCACTTTTACCCTTCCAATTGTCTTCCCCATTCCACTGTAGTGGGAGGGTAGTGGGGAATAAGTGAGAGGCTGTGAGCTTAGTTGCCAGCTGGAGTTAAAAAACAACAGAAGTCTTGAACAAATTTATAAGAAAGCCATCAGGTAAACCAGTGAGTCTAGTGATTACTTCACACTTGGTNCAATTGTCTTCCCCATTCCACTGTAGTGGGAGGGTAGTGGGGAATAAGTGAGAGGCTGTGAGCTTAGTTGCCAGCTGGAGTTAAAAAACAACAGAAGTCTTGAACAAATTTATAAGAAAGCCATCAGGTAAACCAGTGAGTCTAGTGATTACTTCACACTTGGTATATCTGTGAAAAAAATCTTGTGGGTTGATTGCTGTGTAGAAAATGATAAAAAAATGAGTTGAATATCTTTTTCCAGTAGTTAGATTGTTATGATACCTAGTCCTGAACATTTTTCTTGCTCTAGCATATCAATTATATATATTTTATTATTTTATATTACATTATATATTAAACTGTTTTTCATCCCTTTCTTATTAGCTTATGGTGCATTGATTTACTTGATATTATGTTGATTTTGTGTAATAAAATCAACCACACTTACTGGACATTGCCCTGTAATTAATTGATCTACATTTTCACTGCAATTTACTGTACTGTTTAAATAACTACCATTTGATCTTCTATTTTAATATTAAGATGAGCAACCTCAGGGGCTTTCATGCAATATTCCTTAATGCTTGTCTACACAGTCACATGTGAGACATGGGAGCTCATGCACCCTCAGACTTGTCACTGAGGAGCTTCATGGAGCCCCATTGCATTCTGCGTTCTGTCTGCTTTGTGGAAAATTTCATTGCTCCTTTTAGGACAAGGCATTCCCCAAAAGACTGTATTTCCCCTGATGGGAGCAGCTTCATATTGCATATGAATTAGGCAAGGTAAATAAGGCGCTTTGAATTCAGCTCTGACAGCCAAGAACTTGTGTCATATAGCAGGCTAGCATTTAAAACTAGTATCAAGAATAATTTACATATTGTAATAAAATTCAGATTGAAAAGTGTTGTAATAATCAAATCCCAAGGTTCCATGATTGTTGAAAAGGGGCAGAAACTTTATTTTTCCAGAGGGGGGAAAAAGAATTAAAACCAAAAAATGGCCCAAAGAAATCTCTTGTTTTGTCAATAAATTTAGTCAGACTAAAACATAAGGCTTTACATAAATAAGCAAATAATATAAATAAATTAGCTATATGTAAATGAAATTCTGGATTTTTCCTTATGTCTTTTGACAGTAGGCCTCAGGAAAAATCCAAAGTCAGGCTTCTGGCTAGATATCAAGAAACCTTAAATATTCCCCATTCCCACAACCAGGGGATAGATGCAGCAACTGTAATTATCAATAACAACACAATTGGAGAGGCATTCAAGAGGGAAGAGGACATTATTTTATCTTTTATCTAATTTTTTATATCAGGCTTTTTTCACACTGTCTTAGCAACAGAAAATAATTCATGCTGAGGTTAGCTGCCAGAGAGAATATTAAGGGATCATGTGCACTTTCTAAGACTGTATTTTACATAACTGACTTTATCTGCATTACAATGAGAAAAAAAATTACACATAATCTGTTTTGAAAAATATTGAGAAACGGCAAAACAGCAAACAGAAAAGTCCTAATAAAAACAGAAATTTGCACTTGTAAACAGTATTATAGTAAGAAAAAGGAAGTTGGAAAGTGATAATTTATTAAGATATCATGTATTATTTAGAAAAACTGCCACTGTACATAATATTAAACAATACATTTTGTTCATGAAAGAAACAATGAGAAACAACACATGGCTTTATAAACTGGATTTCTGCATTTGAAAGAGATAATTTTTACTATACAGAATCAAGAACATCATACTTAGCTTCACAATTAAAATATATATTAAAAATATTACTAACTCTAGGTGCATTTGGAGACAATTTTTAAAAATTAACAAGGCAAAATTGTCTTCAGTGGCTTATGGGAGTCAATGCAGTAAGAGAGTAGAAGGATCAAAACTGCATGAGTAACAAACCCAGCATGCAGTGTCAAGTCATTACAAACCCCATTGCGCTCCCACTTGGTGGCATTGCTAAATCTAAAACTACATGGCTACTACAAATAATTGACTCTTGGTTAGTTATCTACTTATAGCATAAGTTTTTTTCTTAAAACCTTTTAAAAAAGTGAAGGATAATTTGGACAATTGCAAATGTCTGAATCCAAAATCTTCCAAATTAAAAAAAACCACAAACCCTAGGAAAAAGTCTAAAAGATAGTGTCATTTAAGACTCTAAGGAAGCAATTCTTAAACAAAACACAGAAAAAAATGTTCCTGGTTTTAACTAGTACAAGTATATTAAAATCAATTGGAATTACTTTATGTGCATATGGCACAGAATGACCATTGGAATAATATCAGATGGAGCTATATTTATCTAAATATAAACCATAAGAAAATTCCAGAACATATACAAAAACATTTCTAAAAATCTTCAGACTGGTTTAACCCTTTTCTCTTACATAGGTTGAATAAGTGAAAATATATTCTTTTAAGGAATGAAAACTAGATATTTGAAATACTGTTTCACAATTAATCACTTAAAATCTTGACTCTGCCTTTTTCCCAAAGCAAATAATGGACCCATTGTGGGCTAATTGTGAAATCTGGCAGTGAATTCCCTGAGATGGGTTAAAAGGGTAGGAGTGAAATTTTCCATTACTGGAATAACCTCTACATCATAGTCTTAAAGTAAGGAGCTTTTTGTCCTGCTAAAGGAAAATTTTCTAGCTTTACAATCTGCAGTCCAGACCCGTAGAGTTAGATTCCCTGGAAATTGTATTGAGGGAAGGCATAATATGTAGAAATATGTCTAAAACATAAAAAAAATAAATTAAATATTTGAATTTTCATTTTTTAAATAATGGAAGATTGGAAACAGTCTGTAAACAGTTTTTCATCCTCGTAAGTCCCTTTCTCGGTCAAATAAGGAGCCTTCCAGCCTGCAGAATCACAGAATCAACTAGATTGGAAAATACCTTTGAGACCATTGAGTTTAACCTATGACCTAACACCACCTGGTCAACTAGACCATAGCATCAAGTACCACGTTCAGTCTTTCCTTAAATATCTCTAGGGACAGACACTCTACCACCTCCCTGGGTAGCCCATTCCAATACCCAATTACTCTTTTTTCACAGAACTTCTTCCTTATGTCCAACTTAAACACCCCTGGCACAGCTCAAGACTGTGTCCTCTTGTCTTGTCACTGGCTGCCTCGGAGAAGAGACTGACCCCCACACGGCTACAGCCTCCTTTCAGGAAGTTGTAGAGAGTGATGATGCCTCCCCTGAGCCTCCTTTTCTCCAGGCTAAACAACCCCAGCTCCCTCAGCTGCTCCTTGTAGGTCTTGTGTTCCAGACCCTTAACCAGCTCCGTTGCCCTTCCCTGGACTTGCTCCAGCATCTCAAAATCTCTCCTAAATTTGGGGGCCCAGAA
>VYZT01045344.1:0-26852 GCA_013400735.1 Pomatostomus ruficeps
AGGAGGAGGAGGAGGACGATGGGCCGGCGGCGAGCGGCGGCGGCGGCCGGGCGGCGGGCGCAGCCCCAACCCAGCGGCATGGAGCCCGGCGCCGGTGCAGAATGAAGGGTGCCTGCCGCCCCCCCCGCAGACATGTCTGTGCCTTTACTCAAGATTGGAGTCGTCCTCAGCACCATGGCCATGATCACCAACTGGATGTCGCAGACGCTGCCCTCCCTCGTGGGGCTCAACACCACCAAACTCACGGCGGCCACGGGCGGCACCTTGGACCGCAGCACGGGAGTAAGTGCGGGGGGCGGCGGGGCACGGGGGGGCTGCCCGGAGCATCCCCGCATCCCGGAGCGTCGCAGCCTCCTCCCGGAGCATCCCCGCATCCCGGAGCGTCGCAGCCTCCTTCCGGAGCATCCCCGCATCCCGGAGCGTCGCAGCCTCCTTCCGGAGCATCCCCGCATCTCCGCATCCCGGAGCGTTCCCGCATCCCGGAGCGTCCCCGCGGCTGCTCCCCGCCGCCGCCCAGTCCCTCCCCGCCCCGGTGTCCCCCCGGGCTGTCACCTCTCTCCCCGCCCGGGTGCCCCCGTGGGGGTCCGCTCGCCGCAGGAACCCCCCCGCTGCAGAGAGCAGCGCCCCGGGGAGGGGCGGGATGGCCACCGAGTGTCCCCCGGGGTGGCGCAGGAGCGGGGAGGGGGCGCGGAGGGGACAGGGGGTGGCGGTGCAGGGAGCGTCTCTCCCGCTCCCCTCCTCTCCTCTGGCTCAGCCATCCCTCGCTCCTGCCCGGGGGCGACCCGGCTGTCCCCCCGTCCCCCCGCGCCGTCCCTGCAGCCAGAGGGATGCGAAGTTTCCCTCGGCGCCGCTGCCAAAGCCGCCGGGACAGCGGGTGCGGGTCCCGGGAGGCTCCTCCGCTCCTCTCCCTCCCCGATCCGTGCTCGGGGGGATGGAGCCGCAGCCGCGGAGCTGCCGCGTGTCGCGGTGGGGCTGGGTGTCCCCTGTCCCTGTTCTGCTGGAGAGCCGTGTCTGAACTTCCCGGTGTGGGAACGGCTGGGAAAAATCATTCCTGTCCGTCTGTCCGTCTGTCTGTGCTTCCTGAGCAGGGAAAATCGGGCACCTCTCTCCTCCTGCAGGCTGGTGCCTTCTGTCAGAGCTCCGCTACTGCAGCTCTGCCGTTCCCAGAGTATTCGTGCCGTGCTTGTGCTGCTGAGTGAATGAAGCTGGGAATTTATTTATTTTTTTCCGCCTTATCCGGGTTTATGAGATCCATTTATTACTATATTTTTTCCCCCCGGTTGTTTTAGCCAGGGAATCCAATTGTGGGTCTGCCTCGGCATGTCTGTCAGCGCGGGCATTCGCGAGGTGATTTGTTCTGTGGTGAAACGGTGAAAAGAACATTTCCCCCCCCGGTGTGGGGACGCGGTGACACCTTCAGAGCGCTCCGAGGCTGGGCTGGGGTTAAATCGTGGATGGTGCCGCGGGATCAAAGGGAAATTGAGGGGCACTTGGGGCTGGGAATGCGCCGTGTTCGGGGCTGGACTCCATCCCCGGCGGCTCCGGGAAGCTCAGGCACTGCTGCATCCCAGCGCTGCTGGGAATGGAATCCTGGAATCCCGGAATCCCGCACCGGGCACGGCTCCGGGCTGCCACGGGAGGGACGAGGTTGTCTGGGGAAGCTGCTCCTCCCCGGGGAGCCTGGCAGAGAGAAGGGGGAGATGGAACTCGCGGTGTCCGAGCGCTCCCGGGAGCTGAAGCCCCGGCTGCGGGAGGGCTCTGCAGAGGCGAGGGCAGCGCTCAGCCCTGGGCAGGACGCTGTGCCCGCCCCGGTGGTTCGGGCACGTCCCTCTCGCGGTGCCAAGGACAAGCCGAGCGCTCTGTCCTCACCCCGAGCACCCGAATTGTCGCTGCTGGGTGACCGTTCCACACATCCACACTCCCCACTCGCGGTGCCTTCCTGTTCCAGCTCTCGCT
Source organism: Pomatostomus ruficeps (assembly GCA_013400735.1). Classification (NCBI taxonomy): domain Eukaryota; kingdom Metazoa; phylum Chordata; class Aves; order Passeriformes; family Timaliidae; genus Pomatostomus; species Pomatostomus ruficeps. The sequence goes on from VYZT01045344.1 coordinate 1,957, forward strand.
CTCCTTTTCAGACCCGTCTTTGATCTGTCCCCAATCCATATTTTTGCATTCCAAGTGAATTTTTGCCAGCTGGGCCCCTCAGAGGAGCCTCCAGCTCTGTGCCACATCCACCCTGCTCCCTCTGCTCGTTCCCCTTCACCCTCCCCAGCCCTGCCGGGCCTCCCCTGTTTAATTAACCCCTCTCTCCCTGTGTTAATTAGGTGTTGCCTACCAACCCAGAGGAAAGCTGGCAGGTGTACAGCTCTGCCCAGGATAGCGAGGGACGTTGTATATGCACAGTGGTGGCACCTCAGCAGACGATGTGCTCGCGCGACGCCAGGACAAAGCAGCTGAGACAACTCCTAGAAAAGGTAACGCCTGGCCCCCGCTGGGAAAAACGGGTTGGGCTGGAGGGGTAAAAACCTGAGCAGGGTTTGCAGGGAAAACCCCCCGGGATGGATTTTTCATGCTGTATCCATCCCCTGTGCGTGTGGTGGGGAATAATCAGCTGCAGGCAGGCAGGCAGGAGGAGAAATATCTTAAGTGTTTTCTGAGAGGAAAGCCCGGCCTAAGGTCGAGGGAAAACTGCCGAGATCAAAGCACCGGTATTGACCTGTGTGTCTAAAAAAATCCCCAAATAAATAAAAGATTTCCCATTTTTTCATTCTGTTGGCAGTGTCCAAACAGCCTCAAAAACAGGAGAGAGAATTAAAAGCCCCAAGCCAAGCTTTGCTGGGCAAGGTGGCATTCAAAGGGTCGAGGAAAACCCCACAAGCTGTGGCCATCAGGTAGCACGGAGGTGACACTCAGGGCTTTTCTTCCTGACGTTGCCATCCTCTTGATTAGATTTTAATAGTCTGCCATCCAAAAAGATCTGAGAATCTCATTAGGGAAACGTTCCCCAATAACAAGAAATTTTCCAGATAATAGATTTCGGTGAAGAAATTGCTGTTTCATGTGAAATTGTGCTGCTCTCTTTCAAATATGATCTGGCTCCTGTGCTGGAGATATAATTAAACCCCATGCCCCGGTGCCATATCGGCCTGTGCCGTGCATGACAAAAGGATTTTCATCCCGCTGCTCTGGGGGAAGCCGAGGTATTAATTCCCTGTAACGATATTAAACCTCCACTTAACAGATTTCCCCCATGTGCTGGGGACAATAAAAGCGAGCCGGGGAAATGCTCAGCCCTAAAACAATTCTTTGGGTTGTCAGAGGCTGCTAAAAATAATCCCGCTCCGGCTTTTCCTTCTGGCGGCGATACTGCCCCGGGTGCGTTCGCAGTGGGGTTTGTGAGCAGCTCCCCGGGCTGTCCGAGAGCTGCTGTGTCCCCAGAATTCCTGATCCACCCTAAACCGGCAGGATTTGACCCAATGCCCTCTGCTGCCGGGCTGGGAGACCTGGGATAACACCAGGAGGGTGGAACTGCTCCGTGGGGGTTTTTTTTTATGCAGCTCTCGGGCTGCCAATGGGTAAAAAGTGAGGGAGGAGCAGGAATTCTGGGCATGTGTTCCGGGCTGTGTTACCTGCCTGCTGCTCTGCATCTCCCTCCCACGCTAACCTACATGAGAAACCCCAAAATAAGGAACGGGCTCCTAGTGCCAGACACCTGCTCCTGCTGGAGGCTGAGGTGATAATCCCTGCAGGAAAAACCAGCTGTGGAGCAGAGCAGAGCTTCCCAGGAAGCGCTTCAGCCCTGGAAACTCCTTCCCTCAGCTGACATTCCAGCCCTGGTTTGTGGCAGGGAAAACTGCAGCTCCTGGTACTTCCCTGGCAGCACAATGGGTCAGGGAGGGAATTTGGTTTGGATTTTCCAAGGAGCAGAGCTGGAAATCACCCATGGGAATGAGGAGGCGCTGCAAGGAATCAGCTGTGCTCGTGTGTGTGTGCACAAAGCGATTCCAGCACCTCCAGGGGTCAGGGAGGTTTGGATTTTCCAAGGAGCAGAGCTGGAAATCACCTATGGGAATTCTCAGGTGCTGCAAGGAATCAGCTGTGCTCGTGTGTGTGTGCACAAAGCATTTCCAGCACCTCCAGGGGTCAGGGAGGTTTGGATTTTCCAAGGAGCAGAGCTGGAAATCACCCATGGGAATTCTGAGGTGCTGCAAGGAATCAGCTGTGCTCATGTGTGTGTGCACAAAGCATTTCCAGCACCTCCAGGGGGAATCTCGGTGCGGAATCTTTGGGAATTCTGAGGTTCAGAGCTGCCATCCATCCGTGCTCAGTTCGTGGGGTGAGATCTGGGTAGGAGCTGGGGCTAGGAATGAGTCCTGGGTGTGCTGAGAGGTTCAAGAGCAGCGCTGAGGGCGGGGAGGGAGCCGGGGCTGCTCGCTCAGCCCAGCCCAGGGTTGGACACTCGAGGTTCTGAGCTCATCCCCGGCTGGAGCACACGGAGTCCTTGCAGCCTCACATGAGTCAGGTGCTGAGCCCAGAGCTTGGACTGCACCCAGACCAACGAATCACCTCAGCGCTGCTCATCAACAGATTAGCTCGCAGCTCCAAATGGATTTTTATTTATTTATTTATTCATTTATCTATTTATTTATCTATTTATTTCTTTATTTATCTATTTATTCTGGCCCTGTTATAGGCAAGGACTTCCTCCTCTGCTGGTGAAACCATTTCTGGTTTCCTGCCAGTCCTTCCCTCTCTGCCAGGGCTGATTTCCAGATCAAACCCTTCTCTCTGCTCCTCTGACACTGCTCGCAGGTGTGTAGGGGGACAGTGACACCTCGGCCAGCGCTCTGCCTCCTGCAGACCTCATAAAGTGAACTTTTCACATCCTGGGCCATCAGCTGAGTCCATTCTCTGCTGATTTTTCCCCTAGGGCAGGAAAATCTCCCTCAGGATTCCTCTTGCTGTCGTGCAGCTCCCCAAGGCTGAGGATTCATCCCAGCTCAAACCCCAAGGCTGGGCTCAGAACAGCCCTGTTGGAGCTGGCAGGAAAGGCTGATCCCCTCTTGAGCAGGGTTTAAACCGTGGGTTTGACCTTCCAAACCTCGCCGAGGTCATCAGGCCAGTCTCGACTCTCCGTTCCCCTGCTTTAATTGTGACCCAGCTCGTTTGTCAGGCAGGATGACAGCAGCAGCACCGCCAGCTTCATTTGTATTAATTTCTTATTTCAGCTGCTAAAAATAACTCCTTTCCCCCAGACAGCCACAGGTCTCTCTCTCTCGCATCATCCTGGTGAAAATGAGGTTTCGGGCTGCGGGGGGAGGCGGGAAGCGTTTTAGGCAGCGGCGTTCGAGGGCTGCAGCTGACGAATGGAGCGGGGGGAATTCGAGGCCCCATCCTCGGGCCCGGGTTCATTAGAGCACTCCTGCTCACGCTTCAGCCCGAGCTCCAGCGGGCTCATCGAAACCTAATCATGTGCCAGAGCACTCGCTGCATCAAGGGCATAATATGCTAATGAGGGAGAACGAGCAGCTCCTCAGCTGCCAGGGACGGGGAGCCAGGGACGCTCCTTCCCTACAAACCTGGACCTGATGGAAAACGGCCCAGGAAAATGACAAATACCCGCTCTGGGCTTGAAAATCCACCCCAGAATAGCTCATTTTGGGCACGTAAGGAGGTAATTTTCTGCTTCAGGGAGGGGCAGAATCACTCCAGAGGTGTTTGAGGGCAGCAGAAGGAGAGAGATGCTCTGAGAGCAGGGTCTGTCCCTCCCTTCCCACCACCTGGGAAAGGAGACCCCAAAATCTTCCTCAGCACAGTCAGATATTGGTCTGTCATTAGGGAAATGCTCTTTTCTGACTCTTTGAGAGCCTCAGGAGCCCCCCAAGATCTTAGCACAGACAGAGCTTGGTCTGTCATCAGGGAAATTCTCTTTTCTGACTCTTTGCAGCTTGGCTTTGAGCTGGGGATGGGCGCTGGTGGAATAAATGAGATTAATTTTGCATGAGCCCCGCGAGTCACCCCTCTCTGCGCTGCCTGGAGCAGTCCTGGGCAGGCACAGCTCGGCTCACCGAAGGACAGAGTGGGTAGCTGGCATTAAAGCAGCTTGGCAGCCCAGCCATGCCTGGCTGAGGCTTCCCTTCTCCTGCCCGAGGGCACAGAGAGGTCTTCAAACTCCTCCACATCCAGCCCAGGTGAATTCACGCCCGCTGAGAGCTCGCATTCCCCGGGGGAGGCGCAGCTTAACGCCAGCTGAGCTCAGCTTTGCTCTTTCCTCCTCCAACCCAGCCTGGCTCTGCTCTTCCCTGCTCCTCACAGCTCCCTGGGCAGGTCCTGGCAGGGTCAGGGTTCAGCTCCGAGGCTGCAACAGCTTCACCTTCGCTGAGGAAGGCTCTGGGCGCCCGGAGCAGCCGTACAGAACGTTCCGAAGGCTGCCGGCCTTTGCCGTGCGGGTCACCCATACATTTTTAATAGATCCCAGTAATAGTTTCGGTGTCATCCTGCATGAGCAGCGGGCGTTGGGATGGTTTTTCCGAGCTGGAGGTGCCGCAGTTGGCATCTGCCCTCTGCGAGTGTCCTGCCGTGCCCTTGCCCTGGCACTCCAGGTAAGTCCCAGCCCCCCAGAGCGGGATTTTCCAGAGGAAAGGCTGCCCTTGCACTGTTCCTTCCTCCCTCATGCCAGCCTGGCTGTGCTCAGTGGCAAGGAGTGGCATGTGGCACCCGGGGAGCGGATCCCGGTCGGATGTGGCACCCGGGGAGCGGATCCCGGTCGGGTTTGGCACCCAGGGAGCAGATCCCACTTGGGTTTGGCACCAGGGAGCAGATCCTGCTCGGGTTTGGCACCCAGGGAGCGGATCCTGGCTGGGTTTGACACTCAGGGAGTGGAACCCGGTCGGGTTTGGCACCCAGGGAGCGGATCCCGGTTGGGTTTGGCACCCAGGGAGTGGATCCTGCTGGGGTTTGGCACCCAGGGAGCGGATCCTGGTCGGGTTTGGCTCAGCTGAGGACACCGGGAGCAGGGTGGCTGCACAGCCAGGCCCTGACGCAGCAGCAGCAGCAGGCTGGGAGCCTGATTCACTTTGCCCACGGACGTCACCGCGGCGGTGGCACTGCTGGCGGTGACGTGGCGGTGGCAGTGTCTGTGGGCCGAGCCCCATCACGTCCCCACCGTGGGACAAACGCGTCCGTCCCCGCCGCGGAGCCCTTGAATCCGGCTCGGTGCTGAGCAGGCGCTGACGTCAGAGCTCCGTTCCCCCAGCCTGGAAAACAGGAGGGAATATCTTAATAAATCAGATGGCAGCCAACCTTCAAAATCAGGTCAGCCTCGCCGGCGTTCCCCTCCCCTGCTCACACCTCCAGCTCGCTTTCTCACCGCCAGCCCAGCCAAGCTCCTTGCATCATCCCCTCGGCGAGGCCAGATGGGCCCCGCGGAATGCGGCACCGCTCCGCTCCGGAAGCTGCCCCGCGAGCGGGAGGGCACCAGTGGGGTGCCAACCATGCCCTGGCGCTTCCCGGCTTCGGGATGCCCTCCTGCCACCGCTGGGTTTGCTGTGGCAGCGCTGTCTGACAGGATAACGGAGTTCCGCTGGCCAGGAGCGAGGTTTGGGTGTCACACGAAGAGATGGGAACGTTCACCTGGGCAGGAGCTTTTCCTGCCAGCTCCCCCCGTGCCCCTCGAGATACCAGCCTGAGTAAGGCACTTTAACCTCACCCACAGCCCTCATTTCCATGTGGGATCGCTGAATTATTCTCTGCGGCGCAGCAGGGGAAAAAAAACATTTATGAAACGTGGTTTAGAGCACGGGGCGGTAATCTGGGAGCTGCTGCTGATCAGCAGTGAATGATGCACGGGCTGATTGCCCTTTAGCTCTGCCGAGGGTGAGGAAAAGGTCAGAGCTGGGATGCACGGGGGCTGCTGCTGCTGGCAGCACCTTCTGAATGGGTTCCGTCTTTTTCTGAACGGGTCCCTTCTTTTTCTGAACGGGTCCCTTCTTTTTCTGAACGAGTCCCCTTCTCGTTTGACAGGTGCAAAACATGTCCCAGTCGATAGAGGTGTTGGACAGGAGGACTCAGAGGGACCTACAGTACGTGGAGAAGATGGAGAACCAGATGAGGGGACTGGAATCCAAATTTAAGCAAGTGGAAGAAAGCCACAAGCAGCACCTGGCAAGGCAGTTCAAGGTAGGTCCGAGTTCCAAGCTGCTCCCGGGGCTGTGGCTGGGGAATTGTCGGGGTGGGCACGGGGCTGTGGCCGTGGTTCCCATCCAGGGCCCAGCTGTGGGATCCCCCCTGTCCAAAGCACGGCCAGATCCAGGCTGTGGCAGCACAACCCCAGCCCTGCAGGGGAAAAGCACAAATTTCTGTGTCCCCACACGCAGCTGGGACGGGGCAGTGCAGGAGGATTCCATCGGGGGGGCTGCAGCTGCAGGGAGACACGCCAGGGCTGGCTGAGCTGGGATCCCCCTCCATGGCCAGGCAGCTTCCCCGTGCCCTGCCCAGCACCCATTCCTCGGGAAAACCCCGGAGCAGGGGCTCCCTTCCCATCCCAAACCACAGCAAACCCCACCTCCCTCGGGGTGGCTGGAGAAAGGATTCAGCAATCCAGCAGCACCCAGCCCAAAACAAAAACCAAAAAAAACCCCAAAAAACAAAAAAAAAGAAAACCAAAAAACCAAAAATACAGCTATTACAGCTGTCCTCAGGCTGGCAAACTGCACATCCCAGGAGTTTGCCCAATTTTGAGCTGATGTCCTGTGTGGTGTCCTGGTGCTGGGCACAGGGCAGTGGAGCTGCCAGCCTCTGGAATGCAGCTGGCACTGGCAGCAGTGGCCAAACCCTCAGGAATTTGCTTCAGAGCGAACAAAATTCCCAAAAAGAGGTTCTGAGCAATGCTGGAATCTGGAATTCTAGCAGTGCTGTGGGTTAATAGAGAGAAAAATCGAACGGGGGAGATTTCTGCTGGAAGTTGGGGACTTTTCTCAGCTCAGCCCCCCAGCTGATCCCCACCCGCCTTGGCAGGCAGCTGGCTGGTATTTTACAGCAGGGTTTTTTGGTTTTTTTTTAATGCTAAATACTGAAATACCACGATTATCTCATAAAAAAGCTGGGAAGACGGTTCTTAAAACTTTTCACCAACTCCACCTCCTCCGCTCCCCATCTCCACTTACTGCAGGACCCTAAATTTAGCTCTGCAGTCTGGGTGGAAAGACCATCTCTGAGATTGGAGCTTGAGTTCCTTTTTATTTAATTATTTCCTTATTTCAGTTATTATTGCCTTTTACCCCCCAAGTTTAACCCTCCCCATTGCCTGCCTTAAAATTAAACTTGAAAAATTAAACTTGAACTTAAAATCAAAGAAATTTAAGTATTCTCCCCCTATGCGAAGCACAGGGAGGGGAAAACCTCGTGGTTTAAATAGGAGGGGATGGATGGGAAGGAGGCTGAGGAGCAATTCCTGATCCTGTTCAGCCCCAAAAAAAGCTTCAGGCCCCAGGCAGATGTCCCAGCCCTGGGTGCTGGGGCTTGGCCGCTGAGGTTTGAGCAGCACCAGGGATTTTTGGGTGTTCTAACACGCCTCGTTAACGGGTAGGTGCATGCATATTAATGTCTACTCATTAACTGCTGGAGCAAAGCATCTGCAACAAAATGCTGCATTCCGAGCCTTGAAATGAGCAAAAAAAACCAAAACAAAACCAAAAAAAAAAGGAAAAAAAAATTCATTTCTGCTAAAATCCATCTGATAACAACGACTTTTATTTTCCTGTTCTGCGCTCGAAAGCGGCGAGGAATTTTTTTTGTCGAATTTGCTGCCAAAGCAGCGTTTGAAAGAACAGCCACAGCATTTTGTTCCTGCTAATGCCAGCATTAAACTGTGAGTGCTTTGGAGCTCTTGTGTTGGTTTTTTTCTCTCGCTCTAGTGCCGTAAGAGTATTTGTCTATGAATGGCTATCTATATAAGGCAGGTTAGTGAGCTAGATCCTCAACAGTATTTCATTTTCTTGCTTACAGGGCTAACTAAAAAGCAAGTTTTTTCAATGCTGCAGTGACTGAAGAAGCAGTTCACTCCCATGTAACCATGAAAAGAGGGCCACAGAGCATTTTGCACCATGCATTGATTTTTATTTTTTTTTTTTATTATTTTCCAAATTAGCACCATATCTCACTAAGGAACCTTGAACCACACAAGCCGAGACCTTCCTTTGCATGCAATTGTAGATGCATTTCATGAATAGTTTGAAAACCCTTGTCAATGCATATATATCTTATTTTCTTTTCTTTTATCTTTTTTTTTTTTTTTGGAAAGAAAAAAAAGAAAAAAAAAAAAAAACAAACAACAACTCTTTGTGTATGTGATCTGAAGCATGTAACCCTAAGATGTTGCATTCTAAAAATGACAAATAAAGGCCTTTCCCAAATATTTTGGTGTTCCGCAGCCTGTTTAATATGTTCTTGCCGAGACATCATTCGGACCAAAAAAGTAATAATTGAGCTAATTTTAATGCTAATAATTGTGGGCTATGTGAACATTCCGCTCCCGTAGGAAGCACCCAGGTCAAGGCAGAGGGTTGCAGATTTTTGCACGCATAGCACTGAACCGAGCTTATTTTAACCTTGCAGGCAATAAAAGCGAAAATGGAGGAACTTAGGCCTTTGATACCAGTGTTGGAAGAGTACAAAGCCGATGCCAAATTGGTATTGCAGTTTAAAGAGGAGGTCCAGAATCTGACGTCAGTTCTAAACGAACTCCAGGAGGAGATTGGCGCCTATGACTACGAAGAGCTTCAGAACAGAGTGTCAAATCTTGAAGAAAGGCTTCGTGCATGCATGCAAAAATTAGGTAGGCTCAGAAACCACCACGGCGGCCCCGCCGCGGCCACGCGTCCCGGCCGGAGGCAGAGATGCCCCGCTGGACATCTGGTGCCGTGCCCGGCCGCGAGGGATGAGCTCCACGCAGCCAGGGGCGATCCTGCCAAGGGTTCCAGTGCCAGCAGCGTTCCCCCCGGGAGCGGTTCCGCCCGGGAGCGGCGCTGCTGGCGGCGGGAGCGCTTCGGGATCCTCCCCGGTGCCAGGCGTGTGGGCAGCGCTTGCATAAGTGGCAGCTCCCGCTTATGCGAAGCCAACACTTTGCACCCCTTTTGCTTCTGCATCCCCGGCCCCGGCCCGGCAGCAAAGGGCTCTGCTCGTGGTGGGGGGCGTGGGGCTGTGCAGGCTGGGCCTCGGTTTCCCTCGGTTCCTTTTCTTTATTTCATTTTTTCTTTTTGCATCTTGACAATAATCCCCCACCCCGGAGAAGAGCATGACGGAGCCGGTGCGGGGGCGCGGGGCGGGATGCCAATCCTCCCTCTCCCATTCCCCGAGGAGGGAGCAGGGAGCCATTTCCACCAGGCTCAACCACCGGGGATTCATCTCCACACTCCTTCCGAGGGTTTGGATTGCCCGAAAGGCCCGGGTGCGCTGGAGGGAGGCTCCAGCCCAGCGCAGGGGGAAGGAGGAGGGCGCAGCCTCCCCCAGCTGCCAGGACTCTCCGCGCCGTTTGTTGGGCCGGCTCTGCCTTGATTTAATTTCTCCTGCCATTATTGACTCCCTGGCTCGGCCATTCAGATAATCCAAACACATTAACTGCTCTGCAGTCTGTTTGGGGAGCACACACGAAATTACACTCTCAGGTGACTCCGTGGAAGATCAGATCTCCTCCGGGCACTTGGTGCCCTTGGCAAGGTAACGCTTGGTTTCTCTCTTGGCCGGGGTGGCTTTGCTCGGTTCCAGGTGCCTCCACAGCTCCGGGAGCAGCCACCTCCCCTCTGTTCCCCCTGCATTTCCATCCTCTGGTTCCACGTACAGCCCTTGGAGGCTCCGTCTCACTCAGAGAGTAAAATTGCCACTTAAATCTGGATTTGATCTATGAGTCAGGCACCGAGATGCCCCCGGGACAGGTAAAACCCCCCTAGAGAGGGAGCAGAGTTTGATTTCTCGTTAATTAACAAGTGCTGCTGCCCCAGGTTTGGTTGGAGAGCAGGACAGGCTGGGGCTCTCTGCCCACCATGGTGGTCACAGGGAGGGCAGCAGGGTTGGGCACGGAGGGAAATTCTGATTTCACCCTCAGCCAGGTGAATTTCCCCCTGGAAGCTTCACAGGGATGGGAATGAGCAGGGCTGTAGGGCCTTGGTCCCTAAATCCTGGAGCTTCCTCAGGTAGGGAACATTCAGAGATCTCAGGAATGTGGGGAAAATAAAGAAGGATGAGCAGATAAGAAGGAAGAGAAAGGAGAAGAGGCCCAGGAGGGTGGGGTTGCCCCAGGGCACACAGAGAGCCCCTGGCAGCCCCACATCCCCAGGGCAGCTCTGCCCTGCAGGTGGATTCTCTCCTCCCTGCCCTCCTGAAGGAGGAGAAGGTGCCCCAGGAGGGATCCCCTTGGTGCTCCCAGAGCCTTCAGCCCGTCCCGTGAGGATGAGGAGGAGCTGGGGGTCCCAGGGAGAGGGAGCAGCAGCAGCAGGAGCGGGGATTTGAGGCTTGGAACTCTTTAAACAAACCCATCCCACAGCCCCACTCCTCCCACTGACCCTGGGCAGGCTTTAGGGGCAGATCCCAAACCACTCAGGGCTCCAAAAACATAAAATCTGCTCTTAGACCATTAACCCTTCCTGCCCCAGGCCATGTCCTCCTCATCCCACCCCTCTCACGCTCAGGTCCAGGAGCCCAGGTAAGGATGAGGCAGGGAGGGATGCTGAGCAACCTTGTCTAGAAACTTTTGGGTGTTTTTTTAAAATCTTTTTGAGTCTTTAATTGGGTTTTTTGGCTTCATCCTGCCCTTGCTCTGTCTCTCTGTGACCGTGGGGTCAGGGCAGCTGTTCTGCAGCAGCCCTGGTTGCTCACAGAGATGGATTCTGTGCCTCCCAGAGGCTCATCCCGGAGGATTTGCTGCTCGCTCGGGAAGGGTGATTTATTCGGTCGCTTAAAAGCAGCAGCACGGATTGAATTTCCGATGCTGTTTATCTCTGTGGCAGTGTAAACCACTGGAAGTGGTTGTTAATTGAGTTAAATTCAGATAACAGCCTCACAAACGCTTTGCTGCCACACAACGAGGCCCCGATTGCCGAGGATTTCGCTTTGCTGCAGGTTTGCTGCTCACAGGAGCTCGCTGATGGGGCTCCAGGAGCGTGTCTGAGCTTGGATTTGCTGCTCCCCCGGAGCGTGTGAGCCCCAAGCAGGGCCGGGGAGGGATGTGCCCCATTCCCAGTTCCTCTCTCCCGGGAAGCTGAGCCTTGACAGCGCAGCAGCCTTTTCCCAGCTTTGCATTTTGGGTTTCCTAAGCATTATTGATGGATCAATAGTGAAAACACTTCCTGACCCTGGCATGCGTGTGGAGGGAGGGGGAAAAAAATCAATAGTGGCAGCTTCAATCCGTGTTTCTGTTTACACTCCTGCAGATCCCTGTTTATACAGGGATTTTAGCCTCGCCACTGCCGTTCCTGAGGGGAAGTGCGGGGGTTGTCACTCCTTGGATCGAGGGGGAATTTCACTCAGGTTCGTGCTGGCCTGGCAGCACAAATTGAGCAAAATCCTGGTGTGGGGATGGGGATGGAGCCAATTTTTGGGATGGGCGCTCCCAGCCAGGCTGCAGAGGCAAAACCCAGGCTCAGCTCAGCTGCTGGGGAGGGCTGGGATTGGGATGGGATCAATCCTTGGCTTCCTGGGAAGCAGGAGCAGGGAAAGAGCCCGGCTGTGGCAGCAGGAGCGCAGAAGGAGCTGGTGGCTCTGCGTTGGTGGAGGAGCTGCTGCGAGCTGCCAGAGGGATTTGTGGGCAGGCTCCGAGGGGATGTGCAGAGGAGGAGTTGGCATTCCAGGAGCAGGGGAGCGGCACCCGCTCCTGCTGAAAAATTCCTCCTGGAGCTGCAGGAAGGGGCTCTGAGGGGCTGCATTTTTGGCAGGGCTGCCGGACAGGGCAGGTGGCTGCAGGGACACTCAGGAAGGGGCTGATTTGTGGGGGAAAAAGGGACCTGAACAGCGCTGAGCAAACAGGAGTGAAAGCAGCTGCCAAAAGCTGCTGCTCAGAGGTTTCCCCTGGCCTGGAGTCCTGGATGAGCACCAGGATGTGCTTTTCTGTGGCCCTGAGTGACCTGAAATTCCCAAAATCCTGTCATCCCCACAGCAGGGTGGGGTTGCCAAAAGCTGATGCTCCGAGGGTGGCGTGGATGCCCTCAGGTGGGTGAGGGTGCCAGGGCTGGGGTGGCAAACCTGGGAAAGGCAAACCCAGGAAAGGCAAACCCAGAGATCTGAAAGGATCCCTGTGAAACTCCCCGCGCCTGGGATGCATTTCCAGCAGCAGGGAGAACACGCTGCCCTGTGTAAGAACAACGCTCCCGCCCTGCTGGGGAGCTGGGCTGCGTGTGCCTCCAGCTAAACGTGTAGGAGATGTTGCAAACAACGCTGCTCTACCCTTATCAGCTGCTGCTGTTGCTGCTTTTTTTTTTTTAACTATTTTTTTTTTCAAATCAATGAGCTTTTATACAACGCTGCTCTCCAGGGAAATGGGAGGAAGAGATAAAGTGGCAGCAACGTGGGGCTGTGATAATGCAAGGCGGAGCTGAGCAGGTCTGAGATTAGGGGAAAGCTGGACCCTTGCAAGAAATTGAAATTTGTTTTTTTAACCCATTGCATCCCTTTTCTGGTGCTTTAGCTGAGAGGTTTGGAGTGCAGCAGGGAGGGCAGGTCCCTGTGCCTCGTGTCCCAGGAAAATTCTCCTTTTTGGTGGCACCTCTCTCTTTATCTGCCTGGGTCACTGCTGGTGCCCATCAGGAATATCCTCATCCCTTTTCTGCCCCGGGCCGAGGGGATTCCTTTGGCCACAGCTCAGAGCTGGGGCAGGCGGAGGTGCCTGATGAGAAATTCAAGGTGCAGGTGAGAGCAGGCTGAGGAGAGAGGCAGCCGGGAGAGATCGCAGAGTGCTGGGAGCCCTCAAGGTGTGAAATCTGTGATTCCGTGAAGGTCAGGTTGGACAGAGCTCTGAGCAACCCGATCTGGTTGAAGAAATCCCTGCTCATTGCAGGAGTTGGACCAAACGACCTTTAGTGGTGCCTGGTACCAACCCATCCTGATTTTCCTGGGTCCTTTGGGGCAGGGTGACCTTGGCCTGAGCTGGGAGAGTCCTCCCCGTGTCCCAGCAGCTCCTGCAGCTCCCACCTGCAGCCCAGCCCCGGGAATGGCTGAGCAGGAGCCGCAGTGCAGCTCCGCTGCCCTCGGGGGCTCTCCTGGCGCTCACCAGCCTTCCCCTCTTTTCCAGCCTGTGGGAAGCTGACGGGAATAAGCGACCCGATCACCATTAAAACCTCGGGGTCCCGCTTCGGATCGTGGATGACGGATCCTCTGGCTCCCGAGGGAGAGAACAAGGTAAGGGCGTGCCAGCGGCATCCCTGTGTGCCACGGCGTGGCTGAGGACAGGGAATTCTCACCACAGCCGAGCAGCAAAGTCCAGACTGTGCCCTGGGGAACCTGGGAATGTCCTCAGCATCCCCCAGGGAGGGAGGATGAGGAGGATAAGCAGCCCCTGCAGTTGAAACTCATTGCAGCAGTGAGAGTTCCTGCGCTCAGAATTGTCACCAGCAAGGAAAAAAAATTGAGTATTGGGTTTCTAATCCGTGTTTGGCAGCCAGGAGGGAGCTGGGGCTGAGCAGAGAGACCCGTGGTCCTGGTCCCTGCTGCTCCTGTGCTGCCAGCACCTCTGATAATGTCATCTGCCTGCATTTGCCCTCCATCCTCCACCTTCATTGTTGTGAGGAATTAACTGGCTGCAGCCAGAGAGAGAGATTTGTTTGGCTTTGTTTTGGTCTTTCTGTTGTTTTTTTTTTCCCCCCGTTCAGACCATTCAATTTTGATCCCAAGGAGGTAGGAGGCCAATAACTGGCTGAAAATCAATCCCGGCTTCCCATGACTGATGGAATGGAAAACATCTCGAGTGTTTGCCGAGGATTTGCAGGCAGCAAAACAAAACAGAGAGGCACCAAGCTTGGCTGCCTGCAACTCCCTCCCGCGCACAGCATCCTTCAAAGGGCACAGGCAGCAGCCAGGGCTGGAGCAGGGCACCTATTCTGGGAGCTGCGCCCTGGCGTCGGCTCTGCAGCTCGGAGAGGGCGAGGGACGCTCGGAGGAGTCACCCCCGGGTGGTTGTTTGAAGGTGACTCGAGCTGTCGGGCTCTTTCCCTGCAGCACCGCCTGGCTGGCACTGCTTCCCCACTTCAACACCTCCCCATTTCACAGTTATTAAGCAAAACTTCACCTCCAGCCCAAATCAAACCCTGCTCAGAGGTGAGATGGGAAGCTTTTACCCACGTCACGTCTGGCTTTGCTCAAGAGAACAGCGGAATTGTCCCCTCCGGGCTGTGTTTGCTGCTTCCCTCAGCAGCGAGACAATTTCCAGCTGAAGCTGGTGGTTCAGATTTTAAAGATCCTCCCGTGTCCTCAGAGAGTTTTGTCTCAAACCGCTATTTTTCGAGATATTTTTTAGCCGTGCCTTTTTCTGCTGTGGATTTTTGTTGTACGAGCGGGCTGCAAACGGGAGCTGACGCTTCCTGAGCCTCTCTGTGTATTTAACAGAGAAATCCCGCTGGGAATTTTATTAGGAACACCCCATTAAATGAATTTCAGCGGCTGCTCAGCAGAGTGGGGATGGGCAGAGATGGACAGTTTATCATCCCCCAGCCCCGGGAGGTGTTTGGTGTTCCCGTGATTGTTGTTCAGGGCATGAAACCACAGCTGGGGGGATCTGTGGGTCCCACGGGAGCAGCAGGAGGACGCTGAGGGCTGGGATTTGTGTACAGCCAGGGGGAGGTTGCTCAGAGCCAGCTGCTGCCAGGGGACATCGCTCACCCGTCAATCTCCGCTTTTCCCGAGCTCGGGACGCCGCTGGGTCCTGCGCGGTGACACGGGGCTCCGCTGGGCTTTCAAAACTCAGCACAACATGTTTGCCTGGTGAATTTTTAATGCTGGAGCAGCAGAGACAATCTGCTTCGGGATGGGGTTTTTTTCCCCTGTAATTTCCCAGGCTGGTTCAGCCGAAGTGTTTCATTTCCAGCTCTGGGTGTCCTCTGGTGGTTTTGCAGCCGCCCCCAAGGTTTGGGGCTGAGGGTCGGAGCCGTTTTCCCCACGTTCATCCCCCAGCTCTGCAGGTTTCCAAGGGAAAGGAAACCTTTCAACCCTCAGAGGGCTGAAATTCCCTACAAAGTTTCGGGAGACCCCAGCTGACTTCCCAATGGCAGCAGCCAAATGTTGGGCTGCCCTTTCTCCAAGACTGATGATCACACCCCAGGCAGAGCTGTCAGGTTTTGCACGGGGTTCGCAGGAGAAATCTGCACTCCATCACCCAAATCTGCAGCCTTAAAGGCTTCCCTCTTGCTAAATTTACCTTTTCTCCTTCCTAAATTTACCTTTTCTCCTTCCTAAATTTACCTTGTCTCCTTCCTAAATTTGCTTTTTCTCCTTCCTAAATTTACCTTTTCTTCTTCCTAAATGGCTCTCGCAGAGAGCAGCTCTCTCATTTTCAGGCAGCGGCTGCGCCCAGGACGTCAGTGCCTGGCTGGGTATTTCTCGTGGATATTAACTGCACAGCTTGGTCATTTGCCTCGGAATTGGTTTCATATAACAAAAGCTTTTTTTTTTTTTTCCTAAGGAGTCTAGACAGTGTCCCCAGTGAACTGGCACTTAAATGATGATCTAAAATCTCTCCCCAATCCACCCAGAGCAAGATTTAGACGTCTTGGCCTCTTGCGTTTCGGCAGCCTCGCTTTAAGCTTTTTGATGCGGCAGCAGCGTGTGATTTTTAAACCAATATGGACTTTTTGCCTGAATTTCCCTGACAATGAGCGATTGCATCCCTCGCTCCCGCATCCCAAATTAATGGAGCTGTGCACAGCAGCTGCTGTAATTTACTGAGTGCTGCCGCGGGAAGCCAAAGCAGCAGCAGTGGCACAATCCGCTGGGTTTCGCCAGGAAAAGCTGCTAATTGCCCTCGGGAAGGGCGGTGCCAGTCCTGCAGCATTCCCGGGGGGCCACCTAAGCCAAGGAGATTGCAGGGAAATCTGGATTTTTTGGCTGATTTGGGGAGTCCAGAAATCGGGGTTTTTTGTGGTTCAGGTGACAGATGTTGGTGGATTCGAGGCCAGCTTGGCCGGGATTTGGAGCAGCCTGGGCTGGTGGACGTTGTCCCTGGCAGGGGTGGGATGGATGGGTTTAATCTCCTTTCCGAGCTGCTCCATGATGATTCCGTGATTCCTGGCTGTGGGTTTCTCTCCCAGCCCGGTTCCTGGAGCAGCTCCTAACCCCTGCCCCGTGTTTGTGTCGCGCAGGTGTGGTACATGGACAGCTACCACAACAACCGCTTCGTCCGCGAGTACAAATCCATGGCGGACTTCATGAACACCGACAACTTCACCTCGCACCGCCTGCCCCACCCGTGGTCGGGCACGGGCCAGGTGGTCTACAACGGCTCCATCTACTTCAACAAATACCAAAGCCACATCATCATCCGCTTCGATCTGAAGACGGAGACCATCCTCAAGACGCGCAGCCTGGACTACGCCGGCTACAACAACATGTACCACTACGCCTGGGGCGGCCACTCCGACATCGACCTCATGGTGGACGAGAACGGGCTCTGGGCCGTCTACGCCACCAACCAGAACGCCGGCAACATCGTCATCAGCAAGCTGGACCCCAACACGCTGCAGAGCCTGCAGACGTGGAACACCAGCTACCCCAAGCGCAGCGCCGGGGAGGCCTTCATCATCTGCGGCACCCTCTACGTCACCAACGGCTACTCGGGCGGCACCAAGGTGCACTACGCCTACCAGACCAACGCCTCCACCTACGAGTACATCGACATCCCCTTCCAGAACAAGTATTCCCACATCTCCATGTTGGACTACAACCCCAAGGACCGGGCTCTCTACGCCTGGAACAACGGGCACCAGATCCTCTACAACGTCACCCTCTTCCACGTCATCCGCTCCGACGAGTTGTAGCCCGGCCTTGGTTAGAAAACTGGGTTTAGGAAGAAGAAAAAAAAAAACGAAAAAACAAAAAAAACGAAGTGAAAATTTAAAAAAATAAATATAAATATAAAGGATAAAAAAAGGGAGAAACTAATTTAAAAAAAAATTGCTAATAAGGAAACATACTTTAAATAAGTGAACATATAAACAGCTGCCAAAATTAAGACCAACGTCATGGAGGATTATTCAGCATAAGCCTGAGAGATCAGCATTACCTCTACATTTCTAGAAGTCTGGCCCTGTGTTATAGACTCACGAGTAACCGCGTACTTGCAGCTGGAACTGCACCCAGAGAACCACTTCAGTTTGGGGTTTTGTTTTGTTTCCGTTCCGACAGCAGACCTAGAGAACACCCTGGAGCAGGAAGGCAATGACTGTTGGAAGTTCCCCCTCGGGAGCCTGGCTCTCTCTCTCTCCCCTCCGCGCGTGGGTTGCATGGACATTCCCCCGGCGTCTCAGGCAGCTGCGATGGATGCGTGGGAAGGAAAAGCAGGAAGGGCTGAGCCGCGAGGAGCTCCGGCTGCCTCGCCAAGAGCCGCCGCAGGTTAGTTTTTCTCCGCCTTCCATTGCAGCTACTGTCTCTCTCTCAACCGTGTTCCTGTCACTTAGATTAACTGTGCTGAGACCCGAAGTAGCTCATGGATCTGTGTCTTAGTAACTTATTAAACACGATGGTTTCAAGTATGTATTATGAACAAGTTGTTGTACCCATATTGTTTGAACTTATGTATCCAGCAACTATATCGTACAATGTTCTGTCTGTTATTTACCAGAGGTGGCGAAAACTTTGTATGTCCAGTTTATGCAATGAATGTCGTAAAATGCGATGATGTAGTTCGGGTTTAATAAACGATGGGTTTTTCTTTTCCGTTTCTAAAAAGGCAAAAAAAGACAAAAAAAAAAATTAAAAAAAAAAAAAAAGAGGATCAGTGTTCACCCTTATACACAGGTAACCGATTTCATGTTGATAATTACAGGAATATTCTCTTACTGTTATTCTCTCTGCATAGCATTTTGATGGTTGGAAATCGCTTCCGTGGGGGCTCTGTGGCAGCAGATTCCCGCGGGAAGCTTTGTTGGTGGAAGTGTGAAGGTAATTAATTTTTTTTTTAAGAGGAAAACTTTGTACTATCCACAGTTATCTAAGGAACAATAAAACTATTAGGAGACTTCCCCGCTTGGTTTGTTGTCTTCTCTGTGTGAGCGAGCAAGAGCAGGGGAGGGAGAACAGGAATTTTTGTGGGGTTTTTTTGGGGTAAATGCTGAGTTGGCTTCCAGGGAAGAGTTCCTGATGTGGGGCTGGGAGGATGGAGAGGTCTCTGCTCTGTAGGGATTCCCTTCCCGGTTGCACCCGGAGCAAGGAGATAAAATCCTGTGGTTGCTCCTGCTGTGGGCAGGGTCCGGCCACCCCCCAGGACTGACAGTCTGGTGTTGGTGCCACCACAGGAGGAAATCCCAGCATCTGTCCCCTTCACTGGAGCTGCAGACACCACTCTGGATCGCCGAGTGCGGCTGGATCCCGTTCCTTCTTGGATGCTCGGAGTGCTCCCCGTCCTGAGCTTGCTGCAGCCTCGTGCAGGTAAAAATCTCCTTTATTTAATGTGGCCAGCGTTGTGATGTTTGTTATAATGAGTGGCTGTCACTGAGCACCCAGCACCATCAGCCCTCCTGGGTTTTTCAAAGCAGGGCCCTCACAGGGCTGTAGGATGGTGTGAGATTTGGGGTCTCATCTCTCCCTGGTGTGAGATCTGAGGTTCCATCTCTCTCTCTGTGAGATTTGGAGGCTCGTCTCTCCCTGGTGTTGGATTTGGGGTTCCATCTCCATCTGGGTTTGAGATTTGGGGTCTCATATCTCTCTGGTGTTGGATTTGGGGTCCCATTTCCCTCAGGTGTGAGATGTGGGGTCTCATCTCTCCCCGGTGTGAGATTTGAGGTTCCATCTCTCTCTGGCGTGAGAACTGGGGTCTCATCTCTCCCTGGTGTGAGATTTGGGATTCCATCTCCATCTGGTGTGAGATGTGGGGTCCCATTTCCCTCAGGTGTGAAATTTGGAGTCTCATCTCTCCCTGGTGTGGGATTTGGGGTTTCATCCCTCTCNTTTGGAGTCTCATCTCTCCCTGGTGTGAGATTTGGGGTCTCATCTCTCCCCAGTGTGCGATTTGGAGTCTCATCTCTCCCTGGTGTGAGATTTGGGGTTTCATCCCTCTCTGCTGTGAGATGTGGGGTCCCATCTCTCCCCTGCAGCCGCAGAAGAACAATATTTAGCAATTCCCACTCCAACCAGCTCCAAGAGCACCTTTCCTGCCCTCCAGAGAGCCCCCTGAGCAGGATCTGAGGGCAGCAGGGGCACTGGTCCCTGCCAAGGGCTCGTGGGGTTGGATCTTTGTTCCCTCCCTCCAGGGAAGGGACCACCTTTAGCACCACCAGGAATGACAATTCCTCAGCCCGGTGCCCTAACGAGGCTCAGCCTTTGGACTCAGCAGACGGAGGTTTTAGGGCCCTGGGAAGGAGCAGGGGATCACCAAGGTCAGGAAATTGAATATCAGCGATCGGTGTTTGCTGCGAGCGGCACAGATGGATTTCAACCCCTCGCCCTTCGCAGCAGCTCCCTGCTGGGCTCTTCAACAGGAGGAGGGAAAGGAAAAAAAAAACAACAACAAACAGTGTAATGTGGTTTCTCTGAGCTGGATTAAACCACAAGCACGGAGCAATCCTCCCCGTGAAGACGTTCCAGGCGGTTCCAGGGCTGCGAGGCTGCCCTGTGTCAGCACTGCTGCTCCGCCGGAGCCTTGGCTGGCTGCAGAATGGGGACAGCTCTCGGAGGACTCGTTCCTCTGCTGCATGCCGGAATTCCAGCGCTCTGGACTGCCAGTTCATGGAAAGCTCGGCTATTTAGCAGCGGTTTTCCCTTCAAAAAGCTCCAAAAGGGGGGCTGGAGACCCACGGTGTCATTGGCAGCAGTATTGATCCTCGATGTGCAGGAGGAATCTGTTAGGCTAAAAAGCAGGAAGGCACCTGCAGCCATTGGTATTTAATTAATGTATTTCTTCACTTCAAACTCATTTAGGGGCAGCACTGTTTTTATAGGCTTAGAGCTGGGCCCAGGGGTGCTGCAATCAATGGGATTGCAGCTGATGGTGGCACCAGGGTTGGGCTTAGCCCTGGAACTGCTCCGAAGGGTTTCAGGATGGAAAAGTGGGTGGGAATGCTGGCTGTGATTGCTCTGTGCTGTGGTTCACTGTCCCAGCAGTGTGTCCTCTGTCCTGGGAGGTGTCCCAGTGAGGTGCTGCTTCCTCTCCAAGCCCTCTGCAGGTGTTCACGGAGTTTATCCCAGCCCAGGTGTCCAGTTTGGGGGAGAGGTTTCAGGCAGAGCCCAGCACGGAGCAGGGCACCACAGAAACCTGCCCAGCACCACCCTGTGCCCAGTTCCCCGCAGTCAGCGTGGGCATGAGATGGGAGCCGAGGACAAAAGAACACGGCCGCCTCAAAAACATCGATCCGCAAAAATAAATCGAATTACAGAAAGGCAAAATAACGCTGTTTGCTTTGGGGCACGGCTGCATTTAGATTCTAATTTTCCGAGCGCAATTCATTTAAGACAAAAGGCTCCGGAGCACAGAACGTCCTTGGGAGGCAGCGGGGACGGAGCAGCTCCCGTGTAACGTGTTCCCAAATTAACGAGACGAGGGAGGTGCTGTGAGGGGTGTCCCTCTGTCCTAGCTGCCTGCAGCGCAATGTTCTATAAATGGACGCCATATGGCCGTGCACTTAATGGTATGGATTAGATTGGAAGTGGATGAGCCACTCGACGACAAGAGCGTCCCCGAGGATTGCTTTCTATAGCCTGTGACTTAATTATTTGATGCACGAGGCTCGTTGGGCCAAATTTAGTCCTGGGAGTCAGGGAGCTGCTTCACGGGAACATCTGACCGTGCTCCTGGGGGCGTTTGTGTGGTGGTGATATCTGGTGTTCCTTGGGAAGCCCAGCTCCAGGGATTTGGGAGGGCTTGGTGCAGGACCCGAGCTGCTCCCTGCCCCACCAGCCGAGTCCCAGCTCCACAGCTGGGACAGATCTGATGGAAAAGGGAATTTTCATGAGTGACAAGACAAGGGGAATGGCTTTAAACTGAAATAGGGGAGATTTATGTGAGATATTAGGGAGAAATTCTTCTTTGTGAGGGTGGGGAGGTGCCCAGAGCAGCTGTGGCTGCCCCTGGATCCCTAGAAGTGTCCAAGGCCAGGCTGGACAGGGCTTGGAGCAGCCTGGGACAGGGGAAGGTGTCCCTGCCCATGGCAGGGGTGGAATTGGATTGATTTTAAGGTCCCTTCCAACCCAAACCATTCCCTGATTTAATTTTGCCTTCATCCTGAGTGCACCAGTGCCCCCCGGCTGGGTCACAGCAGCTTTGGGGTGAAGGAGGGACCTGATGGGATTTGCTCTCCTTCCTGCACTTCACCAATCCCTGATCCTTCCCTATCCCTGGCTCTGATCCTTCTCCTTCCCTCAGCCCATCTCAGGGGATTCTGCCCAGCTCTGGGCTGTGAAATGCAGCTTTGGGCCTTGAAATGCAGATTTGGGCATTGAAATGCAGCTTGGGGCTGTGAAATTCAACTTTTGGACCTTGAAATGCAACTCAGGGCTCTAAAATGCAGGTTTGGGGTGTGAAACGTAGCTTTGGACCTCAAAATGCAGCTCAGGGCTGTGAAATACAACTTTGGGCCTCGAAATGCAGCTTGGGACTGTAAAATGCAGGTTTGGGCTGTGAAATGCAGCTCAGGGCTGTGAAATGCAGTTTTGGGCTGTGAAATGCAGCTCAGGGCTGTGAAATGCAGCTCAGATCTGTGAAATGCAGCTCCGAGCTGCAGGAACACTCCCCCAGCCTGTCCCAGGAATTAAATGAAGCTCTCTCAGCACCTGGCCTAGAAGCCAGGCAGGAACCCGGGCTGTTGCTTAGCATCCTCACAGCTCTGAGAGCTAAAAATTTCCCTTTCTTCCTTTGCTGTTCCCTGACCTTCATTAGTTCTGCAAGCACCGAGTGCTGAGCCCATATGGAGACAGTTATCATAAAAACCCGAATCCTGGCCCCTTAATTAGCTGCTCATTATCGGAGAGCTCCATATTGGAGCATTAAGAACTCGCGAAGCAATTTGTTGGGTTTCCAATTAAAACTTTTTCCGAATTGTTGAGCCTTTTAATACTTTGTGTTTACAAATTGCCTTGGACCCACACCAACGCACACATTTCCTTCACTGGGGAAATATAAGCGAGGAGCTGATGGTTATTAATGTAAAACCCCGGGTTTTAATAAGTCATAAACCATGTCAATGAGGCTGCTCTGTTCATACCTGATACAATGGAGACGGCTCTGAACGAGTGCAGAGGAGTTGGAATCATTACGAGGGCAATTAGAGGCTGATTTCCTAATAACTGCACATTTACAGCAGTGTAAAAACAAACGTACACATCCCTCTTTATGTTCATTCACCTCGGATGTGCTCCTGCCGTCTGACAGGTCCTGTTCCGGCACGTTGCAGGATCAGGAATGAATAAAAGCCAGATGGGCATGGATTATGTTCGGTGGATCACACAAGCTGGGAGCTGGAGCTACAAACGCAGGAGGAAAATGAGGCTCTCACAGACGGGTCCGTGCCTGGATTTACCGCGGTGGCCAAAAATCTGGGGAGGTGAGTGAGAAATTGATAAACCCAGGGATGAGCTCTTCCTAAAATCTGCGGGGAAGGGGAGCAGCAGTGGCTCTGCTGGGCTGGAGTGGATTAAATGATGAGCTGAAAACCTCTCCAAGGGGGTTTTTGGCCTTTTGGAAACCTCTCCAAGGGGGTTTTTGGCCTTTTGGAAGGATGGCTGCGTTCCCACCACAGCCAGAGAGGATAAAAGGGGGACACAGCAGAACAGAGGTTTAACTCACCCCAAACTTCTTGTTCCTCCTGAAAAACAGTCCCAGGAGAAGAAATTCCTGGCTGTTGGGGGTCTGTTGTGTAACCAGCGCGGGAGGACACGGGGGAAGTGGCTTTGGGGTGTGGCAGAGCTGTGACAGCCCCAGGAGCCACAACCCGAGCTGGGCTTTTGTTCTCAGCCCACCCGGGCACTTTGTGATAATGCAGCATTTATCATCGTCCCTGGGATGCTGTAAAGCCGGAATCTGAGCTGGATTGAACATGTCACTCGTATTCCCACGCTGTTCGGGAAGCAAATCTGTCAAATAAAACCCAAAAACAGGAATCAAAGGAGGAGTGCTTGCATAAGGAATCGGCCGGGCAGGCAGCCACGGTCACTCCGTGGCTTTGGTGTCCTCTGAGAGGAGGCAGGAGTGAACACGTGGGGATGATGGTTCTCCTCTGGGGGTTTTAGGATCTTTTATTCTTGGAGAGAAAACCAGTCCCTGGAAACAGAGGGTGTTGTGCAGGAGGAGATCCCAAATTCCTGTCGAGCATCCCCCAGTCCATGACCCAGCCCTGATGCAGGTGTTTGCAGGAGCTGGGGCTGCATTTGGGATGTGTTTGCAGGTTTTTGCTGTGTTTGGGGTGTGTTTGGTGTGGTTGGAGGTGTTTTAGGGTGTTTGCTGTATTTGAGGGGTGTTTAGCGTGTGTTTGGAGGTGTTTGGAGTGTGTTTGGGGTGTGTTTGGAGGCGTTTGCAGGTGTTTTCTGTATTTGGGGTGTATTTGGGGTGTGTTTGGGGTGTGTTTGCTGTATTTGAGATGTTTTTGCAGGAGTTTGCAGTGTGTTTGGTATATTTGGGTTGTATTTGGGATGTATTTGGGGTGTGTTTGGGGTGTGTTTGCAGGTGTTTGCTGTGTTTAGGATGCATTTGCAGGAGTTTGCAGTGTGTTCTGTGTGTTTGGTATATTTGGGTTGTGTTTGGGGTGTGTTTGGAGGTGTTTGGGGTATGTTTGGGGTGTGTTTGGGCTGTGTTTGGGCTGTGTTTGGGCTGTGTTTGGGGTGTGTTTGGGAAGTGTTTGGGTTGTGTTTGGGGTGTGTTTGGAGATGTTTGCTGTGTTTGGGGTGTGTTTGGGAAGTGTTTGGGTTGTGTTTGGGGTGTGTTTGGAGGTGTTTGCTGTGTTTGAGGTGTGTTTGGGATGTGTTTGCAGCTGTTTGCCGTGTTCCCAGCACATCCCTCACCGCAGCAGAGGCGCTGTAAACGCGCAGGGCTCCGTGCCCAGACTCCAGCCACAACACCCGCCTTGGAAAACTCCATAAACCGAGGTTTGCTTGTTTTTCTTTTTGGTTTTTTTTGCACAGGAAAACAACTGCCAGCCCTTTAATTACCCGCCCTCGTTACCGCGTTAACGCGATGCGAGCGGAACCACCGCTGCTCTGCCGCCGCCAGATGTTCCCCAGATGTTCCATCCCCAATCCTTCCAGCGGCAGGGAGCCAGCGCCAGGAGCCCCGGCCCCGAGCACACACAAATCCAGGATCAAGAGCTGGGAAATGTCCCAGCCCTCGGTGTCAGCGCAGCCCCGCGGAGCTCGGGCAGACGGGAGCAAACCCAGGGCAGGGAAGGGTCAGCGGGAAATCCATCCCGGGGGTGCTGGTGTCTAACGGGCTGTGAGAGGAGCTGGGATGCGCTGCTGAGAGCTGCTGGAAAGGGGCCACCAGGCCTTCGGAGCGATGCTCGGAGCAGTTTATTTAAATTATAAATGAAATTATAATAGCGGGGTTGTGGCCTGTGAGGGCAGTGGTTTTGTGGGTGCTCTGCCAGGTCAAACACCCACCTGGAGCCTCACAGGAATCCTCGAGAATTCCACAAAGTCCTGGTTTGGGTGGGTTTGGGGTTCATGGAATCCCAGACTGGTTTGGGAACTTAAAGCTCATCTGTCACCCCAGAGATTTTCCCTAAAGTTGCTCCAAGCCCTGTCCAACCTGGCCCTCAGCCTAGCTGAGACCCCATGAGGGTATCAAACCCTGGTGGGTCATTAATTCCCTGGAGGATTAACGAAGGAAAACAGGGACACTCCGCAGG
>VYZT01045346.1:145-29225 GCA_013400735.1 Pomatostomus ruficeps
GCCTCTGCTATTTTAATATCAACCGCTCTGTGTCATAACTGCTGCGGAGTTGATAGCTAGGTAAAAGGATAAACAAAAACTGCACCTCTGCAGTAGTTTACCCGACCAAGAACAGTCTGTCGCTCTGCAAGGCTCCCGGGCAGCCCTCTGTGGCCCAGTGTTAAAGTGCAAGAACTATCCATCCCTAAGAATAACTTTTTTTTCCTGCTGATCTCAGCTATGGCAGGATTTCCTTTACCAGTCTTTCTGAGAAGTCTGTAGCTAAGCCTGTGCGAACTAATGGAAAAAAAATAAATAGTTTCCAATATATTTTTGTCTTTATGTATGGAGGTTTTTGATGAAAATTAGTACTTATTGTCACTGGCACAATGGTTATCATTAGGAATGGATCAAAAATACAAGTCTGACTGTGCACAATCCTGTTGTACTAGAAAAATTGGTGCTTTTTTCTTGGACAAAACAAACCATAAGAAAGATATCCCTCGTAGATAACAACTAATTCCCTACTCTTTAGACAAGTAATGGATAACTAAGACAGATAACCAGTACCATACAATTAGATCTTCAGAATAAGTTTTATGCTCAGTTTTACTGAATCCATAGCAAGGGACATTTGATTTGTGGCTGTATCACATGGGTCTTGCAAAGAGATTTAAAGGGGAAGAGCGTAACAGTTCTTTGGATGTTTTCTTACATGAACCACAAATTCTAAGTAGACATGAAAATATTCACAATGCTACTTCTCAGGAAATGGAAAATCAAGGACAGCTTCTGTCAGGGGAAAGAGACTATAGTTATATATATTATAAATCAGAATTTGCACTCGTGTTATTCAAAGTCTTAAGACTAAAAACTAGTGAAAAAGAAAAAATATATGCTACCTAGCCCAAGATACAGAAGTCTTTTACCTCTTCTGTCCCGTTTTCTTGTTTTAAACAATGAGATTTACCCAGATTAAGCGGATTTTCTGTAAAATAATGAACATATGTGTGAGTGTAGGTTTGTCCTAGGAAAGCCTACTGCAGTATTAACAGCTAAATTTTTAGGGACTGAAATACTCAAAAGAATTCTTAAACATCACTAAAATCCAGTCATATGCCCTTTGACATGTCAACATCAAAAATGTGTTTCTGAGCCTGACTCCTGGGCGCAAGCGAAATCTTTTAGGTGTTTTAGTTCAATGTGTTTGTCCATACTGTTTGCAATTTTCTTCTACATCTTGTGTAACAAGTGAAAAATATGTATGCACATCTGCCAAGTTGAGGATAGTAAAATTCCCAAAAGAAATAAATGCAAGTTAGAAATTGTTGATAAAGGAAAAAACAAATCAGTTTTCATGGGTTCTATAGTTTTTTTCACTTTTGCTCCTTATTTATAGAGGAAAGCTTGCCAAGTGGGCAGTGTTCATAGGAAGAGGAGAGAAGCAGATCTCCTTGGAGTATTGAGTAATGTCTCCACAGCATGCTTTCCGCCATGAAAAATTTGCATGCTACAAGAATATATCGTAATATGAATAACTTTTGCTGCCAATATGTTCTGTGATGGTGAAAGCGTCATTCACCACAACTATGATCCAGGAGGCTGCTGGCCTCAAGATTTCTCAGGCCTCCATGGCTAGGAGATTGATAGAAGTATGAGGACAGCAACTGTTCTTGGATGCTATGTTATGCCAAGGTTTCCTGCAGGCATTAACTTCTTGTCTCTTTGCTGTGCTTCTGCCAGCTCCTACGTTCCCATTACTATGCTGCAGTTTTTCTCTAGCTTTTCAGCATGACATGTGAGATGCAGGAGATTGACTAGCTGGTGAGCTACATAAGCATGGGAATTTTCAGAGCAGGAAAGATATTGCACTGTGCCACAAACAGAAAGTATTTGTTTATATCCAGTTGAAGTCCCATAATGCATTTTCCCTATATTTATGTGCCCAGGAGGAAAATGTGCCACCAGTACACAAAACAGTACAGCTTTGCAGATTCCCCTTCCTTACTCCCTCTGGGACACTTCCCAACTTAACTTCCTTTCAGAATGAATCATACTCCCAGCAAAACCAGAGCACAATAGACTTTGTCTAGCACTGCTTAAATTTGAGTAGTACTGTGCAGCATTTTGGATTTCTGTTGGAGTCAGTGTTAATTCCTGTCTTATTTTTCTTAGAAACCAGATGTGGCTACTTCTTTATATAACCATTCTTCATTATACTTCACCATGGATAAATTTGCAGAAGTAACATTAATTTCTGTCAGAGTAGGACAGAATATCCAACCCTAGGCTTAAAATTAAATTTGTTTCCTGTTGTATTCAATGTCATTGCAAATTGTGCATAATTTTAACTGAATATAAAAGGTGAATTGTCAGGTTCTTAAGACAAGAACTGTGTTTTCTCAATTATCCATAAAATACCCAACACAATGAAGATCAGTGATCCTAACTGCTCCGAGGCAATACCAGGACACAATAACTAAATAATAATATTTGTATGTTAAAAATACTTCTGTAGCTAATAAAACCACTCATACGAACGTCAAGAATTCTTGTTTAGACTCTTGTTTTTCATTAGAGATGGAGAATTTTTACACTGACCTATACTTTCTTAAAATTATCTGTGTACACTGCTTCTGTTACTTTTTTTTTTTATCCTTCCTGCTCCTGTATTTGTCTGTAAATCATCTCATATATTAAGAAATAATGCTGAAGTGTTAACAAATACCTGAAATGTTAAATCCAACTTACCATCCTTTGGCATCTCTTTTCCCCATTGTTTGATTTGATGCAGTTATATAATTTTAAAACCAAAGTAATGTAATCAATCAATATGATAATCCTTCAACAACTGTCAAAATTTCCCTTGACTGTTTTGAATTGTAAATTGTGCAAATCGGCTCCAACATTCCACCCAAATGGCTTGCTGCAGAAGATGTCCATGTTAGAAATTGGGCTTGATTTGCTTTTAATGGGTGTAGTTTGTTTTGTGTACTGTTAAATCAGGCTATGAATAAAAGTTTAACTTTTTTACATAAAACATACTCTAAAAGAAAATTCATACAGTCTAAAATGAAAACAGATGAGACCCCAGCTCTGAATCTAGTTTGATAAGAGGAGAGCTCACCATTGACCAAGTTTATCACTATTCCACCAAAGTACCATGTATTAAGACATTTGGTATCCAAAGATCTGTTCACAGAAAAATTATGGACATTCTCATTTACGCCAATAGAAATCCAAACTTTGAATATTTTTTTGATCCCTATTTAAAGACTTGTGAAAGTACGACATATAGTGGGCTTTTGTCTTATATGAAACCTAAATCATTGGAGCACTCTTTTGTCTATGTGGGAATGAACTACAAAGAGAAAATATGATTCCCCAAGTCCTCTGCCCTTTTACAGTTCATTTATTGCTCATACACAGAATAAGCCTATCAACATTTGCTCATTATTAATATATTGAGATTGCATGGCCTGATAATGTTCAGAGAACCTGAGAAACGTAGAGAAAAAGGAAGGTAGAGAAAAAGGAAGGAAGGAAGGAGGGATGGATGGAGGGAAGGAAGGAAGGAAGGAAGGCACACCTAGCAGGTCCTGAACTGAAAAAAACAGATTAAAAATTTTGATGTTTTGTCAGAGGAAGAAATTAATTTAGGTTTGCATGGTCCACAGGGGAGAACTGAGCTGAATTCAGCTCTGGTTCTCAACAACTTTTCATAAACCTCTGAGTATTTTACTGTCTCCCAGGCTGAGCTCAGAATATACTTTTTGTAAACAAAATTGAAAAGACATCTTTAGGCCAGTTGTAATAGACAAATTAGGACATATTAAGATTTTATCCAAACCCAAATGTGCCCCTGCTCCTAAATGCCTTTCAGCCTCCTAGACCTAAAAACCAGCAGTTCATTTATCCTCCCTGCATTTCTTGCAAATGAAATAGTGTCTAAGAGATTATATAGCTCGCATAATACTATACAAAAAGTCTCTATCAGAGATAAAATGGGAAATCAAGTTTCTATTACACCCGGTGTGCAGTGGTAAAATTAGAGCATTTTCCCCTAATTCTAAATGTACTTATATGTTTATTTGTATTATAGTATCACCTATATTTTTATTTGTATTATAGTATCACCTTTGAATATAATTGTTTCATTATAAATGAAACATATAATAATACCAGTTTTTATCTAATTTTTCACAGAAATAGCTCTATTAATATCGGAATATATTAAAAAGGGGGAAAATTAACGAAGTTTTTGAAATTTTTTAAAAGAAGTACTAAATTAAGTCTAAAATTTATAATAAAATTAGCAAACAACATTTTAATCAAAGTGTTATGCATTATCTACAATGAAATATATAAATATGTTTTTGTTCTTCTTTTTTATTTATGAAAGAGATTTTTTGGTTTTCTTTTTTTCCATTTAAAATATGACTAAATGAAAAGTCTCGAAGTTTGCCATGTAAAGGGAAAATAATTTTCTGTCAAGCTTAATAAATATCCATTAGACTCAGAATGGTTTCAAATTTTTCACATTTCAACATGAAAAGACCTACTGTTGTGGGTCTCTAACAGAAATTCATGGACTGGTAATTTCTGAAATCAGAGTATATGATATGTAATTCGTATAATCATTATAGAAATCTATAGAGTCAAAAAAAGTATATTGAGCCAGTCATTGCTATTGAATTAGTGTGTGGGGTGGAACAATTAAAGAAAGCATTTAACTTTCTCAAATATGATTCTCACAAAATAAAATAAAACCTGTCAATAAATAAATATTTAGCAAGGATATATTGATTTTAAAAACCATTTTCTACCACGTTGGTAGACATTCTAGCAGTGATTGCAGAAAAATGAGTAAGTAGCTCATCAAAAGGCTCTCAACTTTAAAACAAAAGCCTCCAATAAATATTGCAATGCTATTTTAGAGAAGCAATTCTTTTTTGTTTTTCTCAAGCTTTCATTATCAGAGTCTATGATCAGCAACAGCATGATTTTTAAGACTTTCTTGGGAAATTGGTGATGATGTTAAAAATACATAGACAGATACTTATGTAAGTTGCCATCTTGTTTTTCTTTCCATCTTCATCAATCACTGTTCGTTGGCAAGTTGTTCAGATACTGCATGAAAGGACATCCAGCTCAAAAATTTTATAGGAGATTCTCCGTCCATTAATTTATTTGAAACTCCAAGCTTCTCTGTTGTGGGAATAATTGATACATATAGGTTCACACATATTTAATGCCTACGATACAATTCAGTGTATTCTTTGACATCTGCAAAGAGAAAATCCTCTTGTAACATCTCAGTTTAGTTATCTTTTTGTATTAGAGTGATGTGCCTTATTTGGGAAATCTTGTGCTACTGGATAAAATTAGCAATCAAGTGTTCCTGTAAGTATATAAATTTAAAAACAACACTGCCTGTTCTTGAGAAATCTAACCAGTTCTATTAAACCTTTTTTATTTTCTTTACCATAAATAGCACTGTAAGATCAAGCAATTTCCTTTTGGGACAGGCAGTTCAGCCAAGATAAGTCCTCCTGTTGATCAGCACAAAACAGCTGTGGATATGAATCAGTGAATTAAATCTTATTAATTCAAAGAGCTTTTCTTCCAATAACACTTACACTGCAATTCTTAATGCATAATCCAAAAGAAATAGAATAATTGAATTGGTTTAGAGTGTCAGATCCTTTGAAACTATCTAACCATCGCTAGCACAGTCAAGCTTTTGAAATTCAAGAAGGTGTCTGATTTCCCTTGGGATAAAAACTTTAAAAATATGTTTGCCTGCTGATTTTTACTAATTGCTTTTGTGTTTGAGAACAGTTTCCAATGCAGTTTTTATAACCTGGCTTCACAAATTGAAAATCACAAATGTACATATTGCTCACATGCATATATTTATATATTAAAAAGGGGGAAAAAAGCATCAAGCATTTTAATTTGATAGTGATATTTAATACATATTCCAAGAAAATTATATGAAACAGATGTCTGCAATAGGCAGAGAATGCAACTCAATTCACTCATAAAGTGGTTTTTTCACTGATAAACAAAATTGTTTTTCTTTGCAGTAAGTCACTTTATTGAATGGTTATACCAAACCAATTTTCTTGTCTTCTGAACAGCTCAGGGAGAAACAAACAAACAAACAAAATAAAATTATATGAAAAAATGTAAGTTTTTATCTCTCTGTAAAAGTCCAGAAAGTTGATCAGCAATTTCCACTTAACTACTCAGGTGCCTAACAGCTTGAAGGCAACCACATTGTACCAGGAAAAGATGTTAATGCCCAAAGTTTGGCAACGTGCTTAGAGATTCTGCCATCTTGGCTGAACCAAGCAGCTCAGGGCCCCCATTCAGCCTCCAGCTGTTCAGGATTCACAGAACCAGTGTCACTGGCTTCAGGTCCCAAAAGAGCTAAACTGATATGAACAATCTTTGTACATTTAGTACACTCTGGAAAGCCTAAATAATCACTATTAGTTTTATCAAAAACCCTGGAGGAAGGGTTGCTGCCTGCCTCTTCAACAGTAGCTTAGAGGATAGCACAGATGGCCACCCTTAGCCACAGAGCTAAAGCATTTCCTTCACAGAAGATCTGCTGTAGCCATCATGTTTTACAAAGCTGGAACAGAAACATTTCCCATGTTCCCTTCAAACCTGTGCCAGCCTTCAGTTAAGTACAATTCAATGCATAACTTTGAAGCCTAGAGGGTACTGTAATTCTTTGTAAGCTTCTATCAGCACAAAGAGCAATCCCTGGGCCCATGTCTTGTGGGCTCTTACTTTCAGTTCCACACTTCCAGATTCACCTAGGTTATTATTGCTGGTCAACTCTAAGCTTTTAGGCTTTGAAGAAGAAAATAAGGGATTAAAAACAGTAAGTTTTAGTAAGTAACTACAGGATAGGGCTTTTTAAAAAATGTATACCTTTAACAGGGAAGTTCTTGGTCAAAAGTCAGAAAAAAACATATATAGTAATGGCAGAGGTAAAAACTCTGATGCACTATTTCTTAATGCATTTCTGAATTGTGAAAATCTCGTTTACATAGCATAAACATAAATGGAGCACCATTTACACAGGTTAATCACACAAATAGTGCTGCAATGAAACCTGAATCTCTGCTTCAAATGTCCTTTTGCTTATACTTCTACTTTTTCATTATTATTGCATTCAAGATATGCACTAGCAAACAAAGTGGTCATGAAATGAGCTTGTGAAATAGTCACATATGGGTATCTGTGGGAAATAGACTTGTACATCATGTCATATAATCTGTGGCCTGGTCTACCCTCTGCTTGGAATTTTTTTTATGATCCATCTCTACATTGTAGATGTCTAGAGCTGAGCCAGGCTTAAAGACTTTTCTTAGCTCATGAAGAGAAATAGGCCTGTTTACAGTCAGATACTTTTTAACTTGCTGTTGATGTCTAAATTGAAGCAGAAGTATTGCAATGCAAAACCCACCTGTTTCTTATGAGCAACTCTAATTTGAATCGTCCTGGAATGATAAAATCATTGCAGATGAGTATATGCCCAGCCTCACAGATGTGGTCTATCTCACAGATGTGGACAGAAGTGTATTCATATCTTCCATGTAAAATCTTTGTAGTGTCCTGATGCAATTTCGTCCTCTGACTACTAATAAGGTACCTTCTTAAGACAGCTTGTAGCAAAACAATGAGGTGGAATTTGTACAGTATTGCCACCCACAGATCCAAGGAGCTTTTTTCCCATGTTATCTTGTTATCTTGAATTTGTCCTAATCTAAAATTAAAATACTATATGAACACTCATTTTTTACTCTTGCACTGAGATTTTAAGGTCTTACAAGCTACCCTGTCATTGGAAGATGATATTGTTCAATATGTTTTTCTTGCTCAGTGTTTAGCAACTCATGACATGGGCCGGTAACCTTGGGAGAGCTTTGTCTGAAAACTAAATATTCCATGTACTGTCATAAGCAGGCTGCAAACCTGATTGTGAGAAAACATACCCTTCCAGCAACTGTTCTTAACATAGGACATCACAAATATTTTTCCAGATTTGGAAAGACCTAGATTTGTTAACAGTGTCGTTCTTCTGGATTTTGTCTTCTGAAAGTTCTTTGACAACTAGTAAATAAAATATGTTTTTTGAAGCAGAAAATCTTAATCACCAGCATTTGTCCTGTTGGAATATTGCCACGGTAGCCAGCAGAAAAGGAAGCTCTGAGGTTATCATGGAGATTAGAGATGGGAAGTATGTCTCTATTCCATGTCTTGAGATCTGAAAAGAAATAACGACATTTATTTAAAATTTTTTTTTAAAAATTGTATGCAGTATATCAGTGTGACAACATATACAGCCCAAGCAGAATGAAGGCTGGACCACAGAAAACCATTAACATGCACAAGATTATGTTATTTAACCTGTAAACAAATGCCCATGTCATAAATGCCCTCCAGGGATCACCTATTCTTGTGTCTGTAAATGAAACACCAAGGCAAAAATGATTACAAGCTTTTCTCTCCTCATGGATATTATTCATCACTGCCCTACATCACACCATTCTTTTGTTATACTACTGGATACAGGCCAAATAAATGCAATTTTCAAGCCTGAATCTACCAGTTAATTCCTGATACGGCAAGGTCAAACATTCAAACAATTGTGCAGTGATGAATAGAAAACCATCTCTGTCTCATATGCTGACCACATCACAAACTGTTAAAAATCGAAAAAAAATCTGAACAAATTAATATTGATTTTTTTATGTTCCTCATAAAATCAAATATACTCAGCAAGTGTTGAGAGTACACTTGGGTAAAAAAAAAGAAAAAGTAAAATTCCTAAGTTGATTTTTTTTAGGACTTTATTTCAGCTGATTTTGAAGAAGCTGTTATAAAATAATGGGGAAAAGATCAAGTATTACATTATAAATTCACAAAGAACTATAATTTATTTCCTCATTCCATTGTCACTGAGGAATAACTTCATTAAGTTATAAGTATTATAATTTGAATGGGTTAATCTGGTTGAATGTTGGTGTCTGCAATGTTAAAATCACCTGAAGTCCCTCACTGTTGGCAAATAATTGATCAGTGTGAAGCTAAGGTATAATTCAGTTCTTTCTAAATTAAATTTCTACATCTGGACAATGGATTTAAGACTAAACTCCAGTGAATATGCTGATTAGACCTCTGTTATCTATAATGGGAAACTAAGTAACTAATTCCAAATGAAGGAACCTACATTAAGATACCTAGGTTTGAGTGAAATGAACCCTACACAAAAGTGAATCTGAATCCATACATCTTTCCATGTCATTAGAAACTAATTAAAATAATTGCATTGTAGCAACCGCATATTACTTCCTTATTGTTGCGGTGTGCTCTGGCCAGTTTTGGTCTGTCTCATGGCCAGGCTCTGCTATGTCCCCTCCCCCTCCTTGGTATCAGTTCTCCACCCCCCGGAGGGCTCTGTATTGTGTAATCCTACACAAAGCCTGCCAAATTCAAACCCCGCAGTGCTCCTTTATTGGATGTTGTACCCTCCCCCCGCCCCCTCGTGTCTGTATTTATGTAACTGTGACACGCTGTGCCGGTGCTTCCCCAGCACAACCCTAGTGCCGAATAAACCATCTGGGAAGCCCCTCCACCTGTCTCTCCTTCTTCGGTGCTCCTGGAACATCGGTGGGTTGGGTGAAACCTTGCAGGAACTTCACCAGCCCTCCCGTGCCTTGGAGAAGCCCGGACAGCGCCTCAAGCCGCAGACGGATGCTCGGTGCCCCCCCGGAATGCACCGCAGCACCTTATTGCAGCATTTATATCTTTTGTGCTCCTGTTTTCAAAAAATATCTGAGAGAAGATAAGATTATAAGCCAAATATAGGCAACAGAACAAAATTTTTGATCTTCTGAAGGTCTAATCCTGCAAAGTTCATGCATATCTGAACCCTTCCAGGGACATCTACTAGGTTTTTTTTCAGCTTTGAAGATCAATCAACTTCTGCATGATTAACTGTTTTTTAACTAGGGATTTATTTACCCTTCCTAATTTTAAACAGTCAAGTATAAAAATTTTGGACATAGATTATTATTTAGTCACTTAAATACCATTTTAAGCATTAATTTAGGGATTTGCTTAGTGGCATCTTATGCAGTTAAGCCTGAAAACTGGTCCTCTAATGCCAATGGAGCAGCAAACTGGAGCCAGTTTTTTACGCTTATGAAACAATAAGGCAGCTGATAGAAGCTCTGTGTTTTCAGAGGAATAGCAGTCAAGCCACTGCACTAAGAAATTCTCTTTATTAATTCTTTTAACAAGCAGATGAGCTTAAGTACCTGGGATTTTTGTTACAGTATTTTCAAAGAGTTCATTGAAAACTGAAATACTTTGAAGGTCTTTAGCCTTTTTTTCCTCCTGATTTATCTTCAATTGAATACAAATCCATTAGCTAGCAAGGGAATAGAATACACAAAATATAGTCAATGTGCCCTGACTTTAAACATCTGTTAGGGATTGTTTTATAGTGTTCCAATGAAAAACTGTGTGGGTTTGAGGAAAAGAGAACTTCCAGATAAGCCCCACCTTTCTCAGAATTATACCTGAAAGGCTGATATGGCACTCCCCAGGCAGGCCTGCTAGGCCGAGGGCCTGAAGGAGAGCCACACAAAGAACACACACAGACGCAGCAGGAGAGAGAGCAGGAAGAGAGAGGGCAGAGCCCTCCGACTTTATTTATATGTTTTCACACATCACCGTGGATTGGAGGTAGAAATCACCACCTCCTATAATCCACTTGGTCAAAGTATTTGTCAATCATATTTCTCCGCCTAATATACCGGAATTCGTAAACACAGATACAATTTAGGAAAACATAGATAATAGAGAGAAAACAAGTCATGGCCATGAGAGAGAAAGTCTAACAAGAAAACACTGCAAAGTCAGGGCAACAGGCTGATAGGATTGATTCTGCAATGTGATGGTGACAGATGCACACTGGTCAAATTTCTCAGGGTCCTGAGGATACTAACACCACTTCCTGGCCCTGCCCAGCCCCATCTGGGGCTTCCCCTCACCCTGCCCCATCAACACTATAAGAGTGGCCGTTCCGGTTCCCTGAATGGACACCTTGAACCTACACTGTAGGCTCCTCTCCAGTGCCCTTCTCTTTTTGTCCCCAGCTTGGCTCCTGGAGGGATCTCAGCTGCTGCCAGCCCAAGTCTCTGCCTCCCCTGTTCATCTCCCATAGGACTGTGCATCACTGGTGAGAGCACAGCCCCTGTGGGGTCCCTGAGCTTGACCCCCTCATGGGGCAGCTTCTCCCTCAGTTCTCCATCACATTCATGATTGAGACCTGTCTGAAATACAGAGACAAACTCCTGCACATCAGCACGAATGCTCCTTTGGATTTTTCAAACAATGCCATGTTTGATTTATTTTGGCACAAAAATAATATTTGTAAAGTAAAAACATTTATTAGTTATGTTTCTGACACTTTCTGAAAAGAAAAACAGGCAAAATAGCAATGGTCCATTTAACTGTGTTTTGTTATTTTGATGAAATTTGGGCTCAGGTTTCAGTTGTTGCTGATCATTCATAGCAACAGAATTCACAGTTGTAAACCTTGTTTGTCATAGAAATAGCATCTTTTCCAGCTAAAATAGCTCAATTTTGTAAGTAATTTTCACACAATTAATTGCTTTTTGTCTGTTCATAAATATGTCCACTTTTATAAATAAAAATCTGTCAAAATTACTTCTTAGAAAACTCAATTTAATTACTGGGTTTCCTCATACTAAAATTCCACATATCCATATTTTCAGCACTGACAAATATAAAAATATTGTTACTATATATGTGATAAAGACCTGCTGGTGTTTCTAATGAACCTGGAGAAAGGACACAAAAGAGGCAATCATTAGATAGTTGAAGACACATTTGATTAAATGCAACCTCTACTATTTTATTCAACTTCCCAACCTTGTAACACATAAGGGAACAAAAATCAGGCAGTCCAGATCAATAGAATAGCCACTACTGTAAGTAATATAGTTTTCATGGCTCAAAACCCTAAAAAATATAATCGATTGCAGTAAGAATGACAAAAAAGAAAGGGTAATTTGGTGTTAAGAAAGGTGTTATAGGGTGGTAATGTCTCCCAGTCTCCTGACCAGTCAAAGCTAAGAAGACCTTGTGTTATTGCAGTTGATTAATTTATAGATGATTTTTCCTATTCTAAGAAATAAACCACTCTATCAGGAAAAGAATTTGAAGTTACCTGCAATTAATTCTTTCTTGGATGGTCAGCCCGTCAAAGAGTTCTGCAGAAATCATTAGCTGTTTTGAAGGGGTGGCCTGGTGACATTTAAACAGCAGAAAAGTAAGATCCAAAAAGCAGCTTTACAGAACACTCACTAAAGGAGGACAGAAGAAGAAGGATCAAGAAGCAAAGGAAAAAAAACATCTTTCACTATGCTAAGGACTTTCTGTTTCTCCATCCAAAACCTGGAGTAAGCATCAAATATATAAAACATGTAGAAAACCTGAGCAGATGTGTGTAAAATCTGATAACAGCCCAGTAGGCTTTTATTTGTTGAATGTATTTGAGACAGATTCCAGCATTTCTGTAAACGTGAATATAAAGGAAAATGTAAATTTCTGATATTTTGCTTGCTATTTCAGTATATTAATTCCTTTAAGGTTTAGGGAAGTGTTATGGAGGGTTAATTGTTTTTAGATTTCACTCAATGGGAGAAACTTCTAAGATGTGATGTTATTTTTTCCTTAGTTGCCCATTGCAACCAAACTAATATGTTTATTATATATGGCTGAAAATAAAACCATACATATTGCTATTATTCTTCTATAGATTTTTACTTTATTTGGGAGCTCTTTTTGCCCAATTCTACTTCATGAAGTTTTCCTACTTCATTTCTCATCCTTCAAACCTGTGCACTTACTCTGCCTTATTCTGAGTAGAAGTCTCATAGCAATACAGGATAAAATCTTGTCTGCAAGGCAAATATTTTAACTTAGAAAAAAAATTAAAAAGAAGAAAGAAAATAATTAATGAAAAATTTGTATAGACATATGCTTAGAAAGTAAGTGCAACTTGTAAACAAGACTCTGAAGAGACCTTTAGAGGGTAAGAGAGAAAGAAGAGTTTAAGCCATCCCCTGGAATAAAATCACCATCCCCATGCTATCTGTTGCATTTTGTTACCCTCTTCTTCCACTGATAAATTGTTGCATACCAACCTCACTGATTATTAAACACAGACCAAGTGCAGTGGTAAACCTGCATTGGATGAGTCTTTAATGACAAATTAAAACTGTTCGATGGTGGTCAAACTGAACTAAACTGTGTTCTTGGACCTTATAACCTTGTTAAACTGAATGTTAGAAGATCGTTGTATCCATTTCCAGTTTAACCAAAAACCGATTGCCGTTTGGTGGAATAAATTGTGACAACACCTAAGAGCAGTTCGTCTTCAAATCATTAACCATGTGAGTGATTAATTGTTAAACAGAATTTTGAAAATTAAAGGAACTCAGTATTTGCCATGGTTGGTTTGGAGACTATATCCTCTGTACTGTGCTTGTATTTGTTTATGGCAATAGAAACTGAGCTTATCAATGACACTAATGGATTCTATTAGCACTGCTTCTCTTTTATTAGAGATTATAATTATTATTGGTTTTATTTTTCATTTTGTTTTGTGGGGTTTTTGTGTTTGTTTTTTTGTTTTCTTTTCTAAGACATATTGGAGAAAAGGCTTTACAAACTTTTCAAAATTACATAGAAAACCCACTCCAGCTTGATGAGATAGAACCCTTCATATTATGTGATTCATTGTCTAACAATAAATCTGTTCATCTTTGCAAATACTGTAGATTTATTAAAGAATAAGAGCAAGATTTTTTAAAAAAAACTTGTCAATTTATGTTTCTAATTCTGCTTTTTCTGCTCCTACTGTACTTTCTACTGCTTTTTCTTCTGTTGGCAAAGAAAATGCAGATACTAAAAGGAACCCTTTAAAAAAACAGATAAATCCTTATCCCAGTGCTCCTCCTGAAGCCAAAGGTATTTTACTAAATACTTTTATAGAAATAGAACTAGGCAGGTGATTAATATTTTTTTAAATTTTCACTTACATCCTTTATTAAATTTAGAGTGACCCTTGTGGGAAAAATAGTAAAGCTGATTAAAAAAACCCAAAAATAAACACCAGCACCACCGACAAAACACCCAAAAGTACCAAAAAAAAGCATAATCTCAAGATCATCATAACATAAATTCAAATACAAGAGTTAAATATTAATTTTACAGAGCTCTTACACTGTTTATAAGGAAATTGTCAATATTTGGAAAGATCTCACACATTCCAAGTGAAATGGTCCTTGAAAAGTTTCTTGCTTTAATGGTCAACAAGGAATGCAAAATCATAATTCCAAGATGATCATTCAGTGAAATTATTTGTCCTACTATAGAATTCTTTCATGCCTGACAGTTTGTCACAAAACACAAACTTGATATTTTAATCTGTATTTTCTCCATACAATTCACAATTAAAATACTTTCTGCTTCTTTAGTTTTTGTCTATGGACTCTCAAAATATGTCTTTCTATTCTCATATTCCTATCACCTATTTGATCAGGAATTTGAAATGTCTAATAATTTCACATCTTCTCTGAAATAGTCTGAAATCCTGGTTTAAACATCAGATACATAACCTAAAATTAATGGATTTATGAAGCAACTTTAAAAAAAGGCTTCATATCTTGACAAAACTGAATTAATTTAAAATTTTGATTCCTTTTTTGTAGATTCTTATTGCTATCATTGTTTTCCTCAAGTAAAAGGCTTAGGAATTTAATCTTCTTTAAAGTATTGAATGACAATTGACTTCATTACATACTAGTTCTAAGGATTAAATGCATTTGAATTTGTTGATGTGTTATAAGCCAAGAGTAATAGGGCAGGAGTCACCTGAATTTTAAGTTTCAGAACACAAGGAAATGAATCTTTTTGTCACAGAATTGTTGTAAAAGAAAACCTAAGAGGACTTCTCCCATGGTTTTTATTTCACAAGACTGAAAACTGAAAACCTGTTCTGATTCTACTGAATTG
This sequence comes from Pomatostomus ruficeps, assembly GCA_013400735.1. Classification (NCBI taxonomy): domain Eukaryota; kingdom Metazoa; phylum Chordata; class Aves; order Passeriformes; family Timaliidae; genus Pomatostomus; species Pomatostomus ruficeps. The sequence continues at coordinate 15,260 of VYZT01045346.1, forward strand.
TATCAATCAGGCTGAATGAAGTAAAATTGCTTTTAATTCACTGGAACTGAAATAGTGGTGAATTTGTATTCTTGTATCTCTCGATTTAATGTGTTGCTATTCTATAGTAGTTTCTGCTAATCTAAAAATAAATTTCAGAAAATGTTCAATATTTTCCTGTTGAAAAGAAACTTTATTTTGAAAATTATACATGAGCACATTTTACAGTGGTTAGTGGTGTATTACAACAGTATCTTCTATTTATTCATAAAAAATCAATATATTTATTTCTCTTGGAATATAATTTCAAAATACAACATAGCAATGATAATATCCATAGCATTCTTCTGGTCACACACAAATAAACCTTGGGCACTCTTATTGTCAGTAAATGTAGATTGGAAGTCTTAATGATAATTTAGCAACTAGCTTGGGTTAAAAAATTAGCTAAATCTTTTTGAGATAATTTTTATTTCTCTTACCTTTTTTGCTTCAGTCATCTTCTCCAGCGCAGGAAAAGCTACAGTTCAAAAATATCTAATGACTTCAAATAGAATTTCCTAAGGAAAACTTGTCACACAGACTTAAGGGAAAAAAAAAAAAACCCTTTTATTCTTTCAACTAGCATTTTTTTCTTTCTCTTTTTAAATCTATATTTGCATTTTTATTATAAAAAATTACAACAACCCTAGAAAATAACTAGAGGCACGTAGTTTTATTGTTGTCAATATCACCAGCCCATTTTCTCCCTTCTCTTTGCTTTGAGACATTGATCTTCACCTGTACTATCTTCTATTTCTTTCTTCAAGCTCTGGTGATTTTGTTAACTTTTCTTATTATTCTCTTGACACCGATTTTTCCTTTAGCTGTGTTTTTTTCTTTGCTAGACTTGATGCTTTCTTCTCCCACCAAAATAATGTCAGACATCTCCTCAGGCCCCAGCATGCTAATTAAAACTCTGTATTGATGTACTATTTAGTTTCATTTAGTAGTACATCAATAAAGTAGAGAGCAGGTAGGACGGCAAAGCCTCTCTGAGTATTCTGAGGTATTTTGTATTGATTTATATTACTTCCAACAGAGTAACTTTGTACTTCAGCTGGTGCAGGTCATATTATACTCCCTCTGGAGCCATTAGTAGGATGTTGATTTCAGATATTATGGTCAAAATTCTGGTCACTTTTGCAATGGGAATCTTCAGGGATGAGAAGCATACAGGCAATCCTGGCTCTTTTCCTTTTTTTGAGGTCAGTGTGAGAGACTGGAAGGATTGCTGGCTCAAAACCTTTCAGGTGCATGACTGGGGGAAGGGCCAGGTCAAGTCTTGCCCTGGCAAGGAGGAGCCCTGCTCCACACACCCCATCCCACTCCACACCAGAGCGCAGCCCCACAGTGGCCACCAATCCCTGGCACACTGAAGGCAATGCTCCACATCTGTCCCTGGAGCCCCTAACACAGCTCCCCAGTGGCCACCAGGCTGGAAGTCCCACCTGGATGAAGGGCTCAGGAAAGCCAAAGGGTACTTAAGCCAAAGCATGAGGCAAGCACATGTCCTGTCCCTATTGTCCTTGGATTGCATGGCACCCTAGATCATACCAGAATCAAGGAGGTGGTAGCTATATCTTGCTTTTCTCTCTTTCTTTTCTTTCTTTCTTTCTCTTTCCACTCCTAATTTCCCCCTCTAGAAATTTGGATAATTTAAGGTTGTATGGGTAGTTTGCTAAGTCGATGTTCGGTGAACTGAAGGAGAGAATGGGACCTCCTTTGAGCAGTTTAACAGCCTGCACAGGAGAGAAGATGCACATGATCTGAGGCTTAGAGTTTATCTGAAACACTGTTGCACAAGCCAGATTTGCAGAAGCTTCCATCTCATAGTTTTTCCCAAATGAGATGAAGAGAGCATGTTAGGTCTAGATACGAGCAGTCAGTTTACGAATCCAGACCCCTGCAACAATCTCAGGTCTCTGTAAGGGTCAGTATATTTCTGAATACTCTCATGTTTTTTCCTTCTCATTTCCATTGCAGCCATGTTCCAGAAAGGAAGAGAAGGTGGAATCATCTGTGACCACAGGTATGACAAGATCTGGGATTAGAGAAGTTAAAGTATGGGAAAGACTATGACTGTTTTGCTGCAGTGATTATGCCCTTCCTTACATTAAGAAGAGGTTTTGAATATAGGAAAAAAAAAAAGAAGATAACCTAGAAGAGCCTAAAGGATGATTTTTTTTTTTTTGTGCAGGATTATATACAGTAGCTTTATTTACTTATTTATTTTTATTTAGTTGTGTTATATTGAGGGGAAAGGAGGAGCAGAGGACTTGGTATACGTAACATATTACTGAAAATATTTCCTCATCTTTTCATCTTTCTCGTTTAGCAACATCAATTCTAAATCTGAATAGTTAGAAAGCCACACTGAGCAAGATTATTTTTATGTTCTGAGGTCTAGGAACAGCTCAATGACTCTTTTCCATCCCTACAGTCTTCCTTGCTCAGGATGGTACTGATCCAAAGCATGTTAGCAACTTAATTGCTTGTAGAGACCAGGACTTGCAAGCCACGCACATATCACAAAGCTGCTCTTTAGCTACTGTTCATGCTAGAAATCTCACCAGATGAAGGAATTTAGCAAGTGAACTGCCTTCCTAATTTTCATTGTTCTCTTAAAGTGCAGAAGAAGTAAGCTGTGCTTAATTTTTAGCTATTTGTTCACTAAGCTGTTACTAGAATAAGATATTTTTGTGCACTTTTAGGTTCTTTACTAAAATTGTGAAGAAGCTTTTATAATTACCACTTGGTTCTACATAGGAAAGATTACACTTCAAAGCATTTCTTCTACCAGGACATTTTTCCCACACTGAGAGTGCATTTATGGAAGTGCAGTTTAGCAGAATATATGAAATACAGATTTGACTAGGAGACTAATTGTATTAGGATCTCAGCTGGATACTTTATAGAGCATTTTTATGATTATGTTGAAGCTAAATACAGACTGTCTAGTTAGGAACTGAGTGATTCCAAATTTATTCTGTACTTTAAAGTTCCCAGTCATGAATGACTTACTGTCCTGTATAAGGTCAATTTACTCAATACTGAGGATACTCATGGGAAAACTGTAACATAGTGGGGCTATTTATAATGCTGAGACAGTCATTTGTAAAAGTAATCTCTCCTTATATAGCAATAGCAAAGATACTGAGGATTCTACTGAATAAATGCTCTGAAAATTTAATAACAATAACAAGGCCTAAAATCAGTGACAATCTGCATAAAGCTGATCATCTAATTTTTCACAGAATTAAAAGATATACAAAAAAATCCAGTCAGTGGGTTTGCTGAATATTTCTGTCCATATAATTTAAAACAATTAACTAATGTGGTATTTAAAAAAGAAGTCCAAATCTTTAGAATTTAATTCACCAGCTTTGGTTGAATTAAACTTTTACTCTCTAAAATGTTTCAGTGTTGGACTGTATTTCAAGTTGACCATGGTTAGCACCATTTAATTACAGTGACTTCATCAGGAAGAAGAACCTAAGATCATTAATCAACTTAATCTGTTTCAGACATTACTCTCTTTTCACTTTTCCAATGATTTTCATGGGACTCTCTTATTTGAAAAACAGATACTATGATTTATCCACCAAGGTGATTATAGCAAAGTATATTAAATGATCTGTATGGTCTTGGGAGAAAAATTGTCTTTAATGCCTGTTGGAACAATAGCCTATTGGAAATTCTAAACACAAACTCTCATTCAGATCTAAGCTTACCTGTATGGTCTGTGCTGCTTTTATTTATTATTACTATTTATTCAAAGATACATATTAAAAAAAGTTGACAAAAGGTTTGAATTCAAAATTTCTGTTTTGAAAAAGGTGTTAGAAATTTGATCTGGAATCAAAGTGAGAAGCAGAGGGCTGGAAAAGTATTATATCTGTTAGCAGTAAGCCTTGGAAGTAAACACACAGCTTGAAAATAGGACTGTGGTTATGCTTTGAAAAAGTTATATATAAGAGCTTCAATTGTTTCTGAAGGTATAATAGATTATTAGAGGACCAGAACGACACAGACACCAGAGTTCTATATTGGTTGGCAGAGAAGTAATTAAGAGCAACAAAAAAGATTAAAAATACATACCAATTTTTTGTATGTTCCATACAGATTTTATGGAACAAAAAGTAAGGTTCATATTAACAGAATTTTTACAATCTTATTTTTGTGTTAAGAATTCAGTATAAAGTAACAGAAATAAAAGAAACTGTCTCTATCTACAGCTATGGATACATATGTAAGGTTATATGTATATGCATATATGAATATGCATCGTGACTGAATAGTCTTGCATTGTAGATGATACTGCAAAAGAGAGCATAAGGAAAACTTTGTGGTCACCAAGAATCATAAACTAAGTTAAACCTTCTGTAGAAATACCTGGGCTATGATTGGTTCTTCAAAAGAGGTATTACCTGTTGCCAAGGAACCTATTTTGTAGTTCTTCCAGACATATTTCTGAGTAACCCCATTTTTCTTCCTTAGAGAAATTAGCCATATATTTTTTTTCTTATTCCCATTCAAAGAAAAGGATGCAAGAATGGCCACTTGTTTTCCTTGACAGGATTATGCTCAGAGAAAATGGTTCACATTAAAATGATGAGCCAACAAAATCCCAGTTTTATTGCACTGACATAGTAACAGCTCCCTAGCAGCTCTTATGCTGATATCAATATATAGCATGGATGTAATTATGGTACGGCTTGGTGGTGTTATTCAGCCTAATAACTCCTTCAGAGCATATGCAGTGTCACTGTGTGGCCTCACCTTGAATGTTGTGAGCAGTTCAGTTCATCACAATATAAGAAAGACATTAAGCTATTAGAGTGTCCAAAGGAGGGAAGCTGCATGAGGCTGAGGTGACTTGGTCCATTCAGGCTGGAGAAGAAGAGACTGAGGAGAGACCTCATTGCAGTCTACGACTTCCTCACGAGGAGAAGAGGAGGGGCAGGCACTGATCTCTTCTCTGTGGTGAGCAGTGATAGGACCCAAGAGAATGGCCTGCATTTGTGTCAGGGGAGGTTAAGTTGGATATTAGAAAAAGGTTCTTCAGCCAGAGGCTGGTTGGGCACTGGAACAGGCTCTCCTGGAAAGTGGTCAGAGTGCCAAGCCTGACAGAGCTCAAGAAGTGTTTGAGCAGTACTCTCAGGCACATGGTGTGACTCTGGGGATGTCCTGTGCAGGGCCAGGAGCTGGACTTGATGATCTTTGTGGGTCCGTTCCAACTCAGCATAGTCTGTGATTCTTTGATATATCTCTGCAGGGCTTCTTTGAAATCAGATCACAAAGTGAAAAATTTGTATTTAACATTAGTATTTTGTAGATGTTATTCAGTGCTTTTTGACCTGTAAACAATGAAAATAAACCAAAAAATTATCCTATTTACATTTATATATATTTTATCTAGGTATTCAACTTATTCTTGTTAAAAGTCCATTTTGAAGTTCTCAATTTTGATCTAGAGAAGAAGGCATCATTGAGGAAATAAAGGAAATAATTAGATGATTTCTTCCCTCTGTCCTCCATGACTTAAAAGACATGATTTTATGTTAGTTCTAAGGAAAAAAAAAAAAAAAAAAAAGAAATAAATTTTTTCCCAAGTTTCTATTGTTTATTTCTTTTATTTCCCACAAATTTTTTGGCTATCAACTTGCAGAAAATCAGAACTCAAAATGGAGTATGTTTCAGGCTTTTATATGTGGCTGTAGGAAAATATAAAAGTAGACCCATTCCCTCTTTTTTAATTTGTTTTTAGATTTAGGTATTTCTTATATTTTAGAATAAGATCATGAAAATAGCCCAAAGTAAACTTTTCTCTCAGATTTTGATATGACAAAAACCTCAGTTATTTAAGACATTTCACTCCTGTGCTCTGATACGTCTCCCTCCTCTCATTTGGAATGGTGATGTCAGTGCCAGAAACACAGCTAAAGTTAACTAAAGTTTGATTTCTCTCACCTGTCTCTTCCATGTGCTGTCTACAAAATGGATTTAGCTCATTTAATCTAACCAGAAGAAGATGATACTGATTAATAACAAATTGGCATAAATGTGCTCATAACTTACTTAAATGGAAGCCATTATGCTCATCAAAATACAAAAGCACATCTTTAAATTATTTTCTCAATAGTATTTAAAATTATACTTTCTAATTGTTAGCTTCTATGCAGCAATATTTCAATTGTCAAGCTGTGAGTTGGGCTATATTCTGTCTCTACTTGCACCTGACAAAATGTTCCTGACAACAATTAAATTCGATTTGCCTTAGATGAAAATTAAGATGAAACTTCCACTTTGCTTAATACAGAGTATAACCACTTGTATAGACACAATAGTCCTTGTCTTTTTTGGTAGCTCTTCTGGTAGCAAAAGACAGATGTTAATCAAACCCTTCAAATATATAAGCATAAAGAAAGGCTCATTATTCATATCCAATCTACACATGGGTAACATGTGGGCCTAAGGCAGCCCTAAGCACCATGAAGCTTGAAACTCCATGCCAAACTTGCATTGCTTCATCACTTAATTGTGATTATGAGGCCTGCAATGTGCTATGGCATTGCCATTGTCCTGTCATTTTTTTGAGCTGTGACTAAAGCTTGCTTTTACATGGTCTTTTGGATATTAGACTTCAGAAAATTTAGAAAACTAGAAAACAAGTTTAATTCTCATAGATCCTGATTTTGCTTCCAAACGTATTACCAGATTTTTACTGAAGAGAGTAGATTATTTTTAGAACCCTTGTTAAAATTTTCTCATGCCATGTTCAGCTTTCCTGTTTCTTTCTAAAACAAACAAAAAAAGGACAAAACGTATTATCAGCTGTTGCCCTGAGTTTTGTAGTTTCTCAGTGTTTTCTTTCTGTAACATTTTCTCATACTCTTTCTGTAAACATGGCCATGGTTTTTGCTAGCTATTCATGTTTTTGCTAACTGTCCTTGTTGTTTTCATTCCATTCTCCTAGGCAGAGACATGTGATGGATTTTTCCTTTGACCAGTGGAATTAAGAGGTGTTCATTTCTACCTCCAATCCACGGTGATTTGTAAAAACATATAAATAAAGGCAGAGGGTTCTGCCCTCTCTCTCTTTTTCTGCCCTCTCCGTCTGCTGTCTTGGTGTGGTCCTTATTTGGCTCTCCTTGGGGCTCCTCGGCCTAGTCAGCCGGCCTGACCCAGTTTCACAATCAGCTGGCAATCAAAGGGGACTGAGAAAGCACTTCTATCTAGTTTGAGTTTACTTCTTGTTGCCAAAGGATATCATTCACAGAAAGGAAAGGAGATTTACCAGAGACAATTTAATGAACATTATTTTTGGAGCAGTGAGAGCTCAATATCATGCTGTGAAACCACATGAGCTGGTTCCCCTAGATTTTTCTTGTGTTCCTAGTCAATGGTAATGTGAAGATAAGGGAAGAGAATTTGTGTAATGTACCTTGGTGCTGCAGTCATTTGACACAAATGGTCTTGAAAGATAGAAGATTAATGGAAAAATTAGTGACTGTTTATATGCTGAGCCCAAAGACTGAATGTGAAGTGTTAGAGCTGAAACTGAGGGAAGAACACTATCTTATAGGAGCTCAGAAACCTTTGCTTCAATCACAGTCTTCTCCTAAAAATCAATTCCTTGTACAAATTTATAAGAGTGTATTTTCCTAACTTCATGGTAGATGGAACACTTCTAGCCAGCCACAAGGGTGCTGAGGAAAACAGTACTATAAACATGAACTTTTCCATTTAGCCACTACAAGTTTTGTGGAATATTGTGGTCCCAAATGGTGAATAAGATAATAACAAAAACCCAAACCTGTGATACTGCTGAGCACTTTACTAAAGAAGCCAAAATACTGAACAAGGAAAGAAACAAGCCCAAATTCAGGATCAGGAAGGAGACTCACCTAGATATGTTTTCCTAAGTCTCCACACCACTGCAGCTTGCTTGCAACAGTGTCTGTATGTACACCAGGAATAAGAGAGAAAACATGCCTTTAGCTGTGTTTATCTAACATGAAAGTACACTGAGGCTTCATATCTGCACAATACAATTATTTTGGAAATTCATAGTTCTGTAATTCTCATAAATGCTTTTGTGGTAATGTGTGCCATTATAAATGCTGCAAAAAAGTTGGTGCAGGAAATTTATAATGTCTGCTATCACAACTGTTCTGTTGCAATTGCATTTGAAATACGATGTGCTTCAACAATTCTAAAAATTAGACACTCTGATATACAAAAAGAAATTCTTTTCTTCTTAAGAGATTTTTCAGTATAAGTTTCACTTAAGAACCTAATATTATTACTTAAAAATAAATAATTGTTTTGTCTTTACATGTTTCTGATTTTCATAAGACACTTCTGCTGTTCAGAAAACAAGCTTTTCTTGTCCTCATGGGACATACAAATAAGCACAATCTGAGAATTTTATGATTCTGATGCTTTGTGCATATTTACTGTGACAGACAAGTTAGGGTAAAGTGACAGCAGGGTGTCCGCATGACCTTACTGTGAGAGCTACCATGAGGCAGCCTTGGATACGACTTGGAAATTGTTGCAGTGAATTACTTAAAGCATTAGACTGTACATGCAGCATGGTACTAAATAACAAAAGTGAATGTTTCTTCATGTACGCATTTGGCATTTTGCAACAAATTAATCTTTACATTTTAGATAACTGGAAGGTAGTTTGCGTTCTTACATTTGTATTCCTAGAACTTGAAAGTCTCCAGTATCCCTATTGAGCTGTGCCAAACAAAAGTCAGGCTGACCTTGACAGGATCATGGGAAATGTGTTTAAATGGAAAGTCTGCACGCTGATTTGTTTAAGGAATGTGTGACTGATAGCAAAAATATACTGAAGAAAAGACAGAAGTTGGGGAAAAAAAAAGAAGTCTGAATTTGGTAGATATGTTTGTCTGCAAACTGAGACAATGTCATAATATGTGTTGTTGCCCAAAGGATGTTGATAGTAAATGTGTGTCATAAGGTTAGTCTGTCCCCTGTGGACATACAAATAGACTCATGATCAAAGAAGGATGTGTGCCTATTTTAGATCACTTAGAGCAGAGTTAGATTTCAATAATTTTTTGAATAGCAGTTTTAGAGTCATGAAGTTATGTCAAGATGTGTGTGTGTGTGTGACAACACAGGAAAAGAGTAACTCAGGTACATTGAACTATTGAAAAGGCACCATCAGACATTGCAGAGATTTCCGTAGTGCTCTGAATTCTCCACCATGATGCTGAGGTCCTTTTCTGCAGAGCTGCTTTCCAGCGAGGTGGTCCCCATCATATCCTGGTGCAGGAAATTTTACCTCCTCTTATTAAAATTAATGAGGTTATTGTTGACCCATTCCTCCAGCCTGTTGAAGTCCCTCTGGATTGCAGCATGACTCTGGTGTGTCAGTCTTGAATCATGAGCAAAATTGTTGAGATTACACTCTTCCTCATTATGCAGATCAGTAAAGATAATAATAAAGAGGATCATACCCAGTATTGACTGTCAGTTTACACTGGTGATGTTCCAATTAGATTTTGTGCTGTAGATCATCCAGCTCTGGTCTCAGCCATTCAGCCAATTTTCAATCCATCTCATTGACCACCCATCCAGCCCATAACTCATCAGCTTCTCTGAGGATGTTATTGGTGACAGTGTTTACCAAAGCCAAGGTAGACCATATTGACTGCTGTCTGCTCATCTAGCAAGCCAGTCATTTCATTGTAGAAGTGTCAGGTTGCTCTCTACACCAAAGTGACTGAAATGAGAACTTACGAACAGTGAGAGAAAAGGTACCTAAGGCAAAGTTATGCTATTACAAGAAATACATTTAAACTAGACATTGGAAAAAATTTTTGTGTTAACAGAAACTCCACTGAAGCTACCCATTACATATAGACGAAAGCAAAAGCTATTTTCTATTTTCTGTATTTTCCCTTTTTTAAAAAAAAGAATATAACTTGAAACTGTGATTGTAGCCAGGGAGTAGAATTCCCAGCTCTATCTCAAAAAATATTCAAGTGCTGCATTTCCATGTTTATAATCTGCAGATTAAATTTTGTTAGGCATAAAAACATGGCTAGAGTTGATATTGATTGGTGCCAACTACCTGAATATTTGGTTAGTGTGATGGAAAATATGCAACTCCTCTCTGTTCCCTTACTGTCCTTTATCCCCCACAACCTTCTGTTCCTTCTATTTCAATAGCTTCTCTCACTATAATTCTGCTCCCACTTCTTTTTTGGGTTATCTCTGGCTTTATTTTTAAATAAACTTCCAGCATTAGGAATAAAGGTGCAGTGAATCATAAATCTTTTGCAGACACATGACTCAAGGCCATTGAAAGATACAACATTTTTCATTTTGTTTCACTTGGTCTCTCCTCTTTCAAGGTGATGTGGTTTATCTAAGGACTATAAGCTTACAAACAAAACAGTTAAATGGAGTTTTTTGGTGTATACATCATTATTAAAAATTATTTTAGAAAATTGTTCTTCCCTTACTGTAGGATGCCACTTATTGAATTATAATCTAATGAAAAATAGCTTCCTCTGTGTATAGTGTCTAAGAATGCAAATTGGCACAGTGGGCAGGAAAAAGCATCTTGGCTCTGCTTTTTTAAGTTATTGAGCAATGATGGTTTTTTTAATGCTAGCCCAGAACTGTCTACATAGCTCATTATTATTGTGTTGAAAAGCTGAGGGTAATAGCAGAGTCTTCATGGCAGTAAATAGAACCGTGATTTCACAAAAAAAAATTAATCATAAGTTATATATTTTCAGTTTATAGCATATGAATTTAAAAAGAGAGAGAGAGATGAAAAAATTACAGTGAAGGAAAACAATTTTACATTGCCAGTGGAGAATCATGAAGGTCAGGTGATCTGAAACTGCCTGCCTCTGGCCCTATGTGGTTGTACACCAGTATTTACAGAACGGTGTGAAATTAACTCTGAGGGAAAAATATTTTTTAAAAATCATTGCATTAGTGGAGTCAACAACATTCTACTTCAGGAGGAATTGTATTTTTCTACTAAAACTGGACATATGACAAGTAATAAGCAAGGCATACACATTTGGCTGGGGATCAACCTTGACAGGCAAAGAATATCATTCAACAACTGCCTTGAAATAAATCTTATGCCTGCTGATGTCGTGGCACCTTTTGTGTCCAACTACCTTTGTGATATGAGGATTATGTCAGGGTGCAGTGAAGGGCGTATTTATCAAAGATTGCATGATCCAAAAGCCACAGAAAGCAATAAGATAGATCCTTTTCACTTCAGCCAGCCCTGGATCAGGTTTAGGATGGTTATTGCTTCAGGCTGTGGATACCGGTAGGGCTTCGGAACTCTGTGAGCTGCACATGCTGTCAGGCCATGCTGTACTGAACTGGGAAACCAAAAAGGAGATACGTCTTTATGCCAGTTACACGTTAGATGGTTCTAGGGGTTTTTGCAGACAATATGTGCTTAAGTTCTTACTATGCTGCATTGAGTAGCAGTGCAAGCTGGTAGGATTAGCATTTTCAAGTTTTCTGTACACTTAATAAGGAGATAAACTGTATGTCGAGCATGAAGAACATAAGTACTTCTGTCTAACAGCAGCACATTTCTATTTGCAAAAGGGAAGATTCTTTTTGTAATTGAGAATTCGCTGCCGTGTGAATCTGCCTTTTAAACTATGTTCATAAATGCAAAATTACTGAAAATAGTTCCCCACAAATGTATACTTTGGCTGAGTAATTACAATTCATATTTTATTTCTGTAGTTTTACTTCTCAGAGAAGGTTTTTTTCCAACAGAATCTAAAAACAATCTGCTCAGTGGTTACATGTAATTTTATAATATTTTTTAAGTTGAGTACTCAGTGCTTTATTGTCTCTCTTTCATTATGTCATAGTCAACAGCGCTGGACATGGTCTTTACTGTATAATTGTCTGATCATTCCCAGAAAATACTGGAGATGTTTGAGCTGCAGCCATAGGCCAAGATTTCCAAACCTGGATGTCTGCAGTTAAAGCTTTAAATCCTTATTAAGGCTCATAGATAAATGTGACCTAATTTTCATTCCTCTAGGTCATTTCAGTTGATTCATGGCCACTAAAAGTCTTTGAAAAGCTGGCAAAATTTGTGTAGGAGTAACAATATATATTTAAAATTTAATTTCAGATGCTTAGTTGTGGCCTAAAAAAATGGTTTGTGGTTCCCAATATTAAGATGACCATCCTTATAACTGTCTTTTGAAGGCTGGTCTACTTCTGCTAAAATCAGTGGGATCTGTGCCAGTGCCCGGTTGGGGAAGGATTTGGCATGTTATAAGGAAAATGTTTTAGTGTAAAAAATAAGGGCTTGAAAACTATAATTGTGGTGTTCCGAGAATGCAGATAGATAATTTGGGGGGTTTATGTGTTCATAATAAGAGACTAGATCATCTATTAAACTTTTGTGTGGTCCATTCTTTGGCAGGATATCAATGTTTATGAATTAGTCTTCATTGTAATCCCATGTGTTAATATACACCCTTTTAACAATTCGATCTGACAGCTACTCCAAATTCATAGATTGTCCTGCTAGGGGTTTCCAAGGTCATAGTCCTTCAAAGCACTGTTTGTCAAATTGCTCTGACACACCTCCTGCTGGCAAGCCTACTCTCAGGGTTATAATATTCCATTACAGAGCCACATGACCTTGACAATTGATTGCAGGCCACAATAGAAATGTCAAAAAGCACAGGTAGACGAAGGTGACTGGCGATGATGATGGCAGGGAATCTGTTATGAGAGGCAGAAAGTGTCTTCAGAAAAAGCAGACATTGCACAGACATTTCCAAAATCACTCACAGGATGTTTAAAGAACAATTAAAGTTTGTGGCACAGTATGTAAACCATACATTTTCGTAATGTGGTGATAAAAGCTCATGTTGAAACCATGTGCCTGTTAGCACTAGCATGCCTACAGGATTGTATCTAGAGAGAAAATGCTTCCAATGAGATAAAAGAATATGCTAAAAATAAAATCTTTGGTTTAACAGTAACTAATGTTGTAGAAAAATAGTCCAGTATATCAGACTTGATTTTACGTTTGTAACTACCTTTAGATATAAACACTTAGGTATGTTTATGTTAAAGAACCGTGGAGATGCAAGTCAGATCAGAATCAGATCCGATCCTTTTAGCATTCGGATAAAATGTAATTCTGAAATTGTAACTGAAATTGAGAAAATTGTTGCATATAGAAGCAAAGACACATTTTGAAGTTAAAAGTTTTGGCAAGTGCTTATATAATATGGGAATTCAAATGAATTTGTAAATATTCTGTCTGCATCTGTTTTATGCATCTTAAAATGCATGCTGGTAAACTAAATGTGGTCACACAGTTTCTTTTTGCTCTAAGACCCTCAAAAGAGATGGTTTTCAGAATTTGAAATGCATGCTTACTTTCAATAAGACCTAAAATGAGGCAAGTGAGATCAAAGCAGTAAAGAGAATATATATGCAGCAAAACACATGTTTAAAAAGTGAATCATCAGCTAAAACACATACAATTGCTTGTGGGTATATTTCATAGTAAAGGCATAATCAGTATGACAACCCAAGTTAGACCCTGTACTAACAATAACTTCAGAAGTGTCTTAGAACTTCCTTTGTTAGACTATAAAGCACATCATTTGACTTAGGCTGCTCTTGATTACATCAGTACAAACAACACAAGAGTTTTAAATCTCATCAGCAGATTTATAATTTTAGTAAAACAAATAAAATTGAAAAAATGTTTTTTTTCTGCCTTTTCTTTTTGTTATTTTTTTAAAAATAAGCTCAAAGTATAACCATGTTTCTTCAAAGATAAACTCCCTGACACTCCTCTTCTCCTTTTATTAATTTATATTCCATAAGTTTTTCTCTCTGTCTTGTCTTGTACTCTCTTTTCAAGACCTAACCCCCC
>VYZT01045347.1:0-13111 GCA_013400735.1 Pomatostomus ruficeps
GAGCAGGCAAGATTTGCTATTTCAAGGGAGTGCACACTGTAGTACTATATATTAACTCTATTTTGGAGTGCATCGCAGAATCATAACACCCCAATTATCGGGAAGAAGGGATGCACTGATACAGATCTTTTTATAGCACCAAGTCCCAGAACACTATGAACTCATATTGCAGGATGTTTTCTCAGCTGTCTAATTATTCTGTTTTATGAACCAGCTTTATTTGAAGGATGCTTTCCGCACTCAGTTTCACTGGGGCTTAGGCTCTGAGAAATTTCCATTACATTGGGCATCCTGGGATTTACTGAGCAGAAATTGCTGCAGAGGGGAGGGCTTTGGTTTCTCTCTAAAGCTGGGACTGGTAAGGTGAACCCCTCACTTCCATAGAGCCCGGGGCTGAATCCACTGCTGATTTCTCCTGTTATTTCTGAGTTATAAACGTTAGCCAGTAGCTTTAGCCTCATGGTGGTTGGCACAGCACACACAGAGAACAAAGCAACGTTCTGCTCTTTGAGTCACAGTTCTTGCAGATAAAGTCAGACCCACAGACAGCTGTACTGAGACATGGCCACCCTCAGAAAGAGCAAAGCAGTGACAGTAATTCCTATAAACTGATGGGGGATTAGTTCAGTAAACATTTATTTTCTCCATCCCTCAAGTATTGCAACTTTTCCCCTTGGCTTACCTTAAGGAGAACATGACATATGCATCAATAAATTGAATCCCACGGTCTTCTAGAAATGAGCTCAATAACACACACATCACATGCTCTTCTAATTACTTCTGCCTTTGCAGGAAGACCTGCAGGACAAGTTCAGTCTTCAGAATTCAGTTCAAACTGGACCTACTCATCAGCACTGGTAATATATTATTACTGTTATTTTAGCATTATTTATTAAGTTTTTAACAAAGCAAAAAGTGACAGAGCTTGAAGATCTGAGTATCCACTAATCATATAATCAGCAGCATTTCCAGTGGACTTCTGTTCTTTTCAGATCAGAGTGTAAATCCAAGCCCTGTAATTAGTTTTCAATGACCTCTGACACAGAAGAGGTAAAAATTGAGGGATTTGATCTTCTAGTACTGGATATGTAGATTCAGTTTTCCCCAGATTAAAGCAGACTGCCAATAAGTAAATAACTTTTTTAAATGTTCAGAAATTACAGTATCACAGAATCAATTAGGTTGGAAAAGACCTCTGAGACCATCGAGTCCAACTTATAACCGAACACCTCCATTTCAACCACTGCTATGTCCAATCTTTTCTTAAACACCTTCAGGGTCACTGACTCCACCATCTCCAGATAATTACTGCAGATTAGCTTCAATTAAGTCCCATTTTAAAATACTTTTTGTTTCTATAAAAATGGCTTCATTTCAAATTATGAGGAACATTTAATTTAAAGATTCCTAATGCCCTAGAGTTTTATTTTGTTTGTTTCAGTTCTGTTTTCTAATTACCAGCAATGTATGATCAGTGGAAATTAGAAGACACTCCAGTAACATCAATAAAAATGCTGGTGAGTAAAAGTCACCCTGATAATTGCACATGATAGCAAGTCCTTTAACTTCTCTATTTAGCCTTGAAAAATTACGGTTCGACATTCTGATATTTTGTTTTCCCTCCTGATTTTCCTCCTTCCACCTGCTCTAAAATGTAAACAAACCAAGACATGGATGCTCTTTTGGGATGAGTATTTACTACCACGTGAACACCGAGCTTCAGCGTATCACAAGTGTGGCATCATTTATTCCAAAATGCTTTGAAAAAGCGCATTCTCCAGATTTTCTGCATAAGTAAGAGGGATCTGCTTGTTTTATTGCTGAGCTGAGTCCTGTGAAGCACAAGCCACGCTCCCAAACTATCAATTCAGGGGATTCATTTGGAGCCAGAAGCTTTGAGGCTGTCTGCTTGACAGGAGGCATATTTTATAATCCTTCACTTCTCCCACTGTGTAGGAAGCAATTCTACACCGGTAGTTTAACCTTCATCTGCACAAGACAATTGTTCTCTCCATGAAGTCTGTACTGCTTTCACTTCAGGAATGCAGTGAAGAAATTATTCATGGCAGAAGTTACAGGAAGAATGGTATCCCCACAGCAAACACTGCCAGTTAAACCAGACTAATATTGGTTTAAAGTTACATAATTCCTAACATCTGGGAGGGGTTTTTTTGTTTGTTTGGTCTGATTTTGTTGTTTTATTATTTCATTTCCTGCTTCTCTTTTCTGACATGCAAATATCTGGTAAATCTCTTCTGGCCAGACCTACAAAACAACATTCAATCAAAAAAAACCATACATCAAATCTGTGTTTAAGTATTTCTGAAAGAAAATTATTAAAACTCTTTTTCAGGACCTGCTCATTAGTGGTAGGAGGTGGTAGTAGAAGAAGGATTAATTATAAATTCTACAAGATTCATCGGGTCACATGCTAAGAAATTGCAAGACCAGTGTAGAAAGTGTGCTGGGAAATGTTCCAAATCCTAGGCTTTCTTATTTCAGAAAAATAGATTTCCTAAGAAGATTTCACATGAAATTATATTTTCTCAGCCTATGCTGTTCTGAACCAGGGTGTATGTCCAGGGCTCAGCCTGTGCTTTAGCACCTTTTGTTCCTTCTTTGTGTAACTCTGACCAGGGAGCTGAGCTCGAGGACTCCAGAAGCCACTCTGCATCCACACCAAGCACAACCACAAGCTGCAGCTGATCCCCTACAGCTCCTGAATCCCACACGTGCATCTCCCAGGATGAAACACACGCCTCGNAAAAATATGTATTTAATAGATGAGTGTTTAAACCCGTGATTCCCATTTCCACACAAACATCTGACCCCTGGTTTAAAGTGAACAAACCCAGCAGGGAAATGAAGATGCTCCCAGAGCTGGAGCATCTCTCCTGTGAAGAAAGGCTGCGAGTTGGGGTTGTTCAGCCTGAAGAAGGCTCCAGGGAGACCTTCCAGCATCTTCCAGGGCCTAAGGGGACTCCAAGAGAGCTGGAGAGGGACTTGGACAAAGGCCTGGAGTGACAGGACAAGGGGGAGTGGCTCCCCACTTGACACCTAGATGACATTAGTAGAAATCTTTAAGGCAAGATCATTTTCATTCGAATTAAAAGCAGTTTAAAATATTGTAACTCGTTTCAGTAAAAGTTAAATAGAATAGAGTCCGTCTTCGTTCTGTTACTTTGAGGGCTGTGTGAAAACTAAGAACTGATAATATAAGAAATGTTAAGAGCATGTACCAGGAAGTTACAAAAATCATAATAATAATTTTTAAAAGACTGATTTAAAATGTCTGAAAGTTTGAAACTGGACACTATTTATATGAAAGTAAGGCGATGGCTAAACAGAACTGGTACAAACTTAAGAGGCCCACACTGTACAAATAAAAGTGAACACGGCCAAAAGAAGAGCTGCCTATATATCTACCAAAACAAATAAAAGACAGCAAGAACAGAGAAGAGATTCCTCTTAGCAGAGGATTTTGTCGATTACAGAACTAACCAGCCGTGGCTGAATAACATCCATGCTTGGATGAAAGATCACTACTACAAATCAAGCTCTGCAGAGGAGCCAGAAATAACTGTGTGCTCAATCCATCAGTTATTTTACGTGAGCTGAGCTCATCCCTCCGTTCCCCTCGTAGCCCCCAGACAAATTCACTGTTTATGAGGCACAGAGGCTGCACTGCAGTTTTCCCATCGGGTCCCACCCCACTGTTTTAACCCAACACCTTCCTTTCTGAAAGAATTAGCTGAAGAAATGAGTACTCCAGAGTCCTGTTTCTGTGTTTATTCCCTGCTTGCTCCATTTATGTGTTTTTAAATATAGATTATAAATTGCAGGTTAGGACTTCCCAACACATATATGGGAGTACTTTCTGCTAAACTACTTTACTGCAAATGGAAGGCACTGAAGGCATTTCCTTCATAGGTGTTGAGTTTTGAGGGACTTAAAGTACTGGAGTACTTAAAAGTTGTGGAGACCCTCTGAGGCGAAAGGAGGTTCCCTGCAGACTCATTATTGGGGTTGTGAAGCTCTGGAATTTGCAGAGTTCTCCTGAGAGCTGTGGTGCTTTTTATTTAACACTTCCCTCTCTGAACCTGACGAAAGCATGTGAAATGCATTTACCCATTTTTCACAAAAATCTCTGACCATGAACACATTTTACATCTAATGAAACTGCAGAGATACAGTCCCTCAGGACACCAATTAATACTTGTGTGAAAACCTCGCCTTAATTGTCACAGTTTTCAAGAGAGTGGTTTTGGTCCTGTTGACACGAGCCGAAGATGCCACCAGTGCCCATTCTCCTCCTGCAGTTTTGTCTGCTGGCTTCTCTGCCTTCAGACCCTGAATCATCCACCCTCCTGTGAGATCACATGCTCTAACCCATGCCACCATCGATACCCATAATATTCAGGATAGCACTGTGCTAAGAAATATTAGATTTTGGAAAGAGTTGCCTGGAAGTTGAGGAATGCCCATACGAGAGCATCAGAGGAATTTTCACAGAGTACTAACCTGAAATATACAGGCAAGAGCAGGCAGGTACTTACTCTGGGCTGCAGAGCATTTATAATTGGTAATTAAGCCCATTGAGGGCATGAGTCAGCTTCGTTTTCATCCAATTGTATCCTCCTGGGAATACGACTGACACTAAAAAAATCTGCTTTTGGGAGTCCAGTCACAATTATAAGACAGGGGTTAATGCTGATGATACAGTTAGTCTGACAGATTGAAACAGCTTTAGTTAATTATGATCTTAAAATCCCCAGGGAAAATTTCGAAATGTCTTACTCTATGATTTCCCAGGGAATCCTGGGATATATTCCTTCATTAATTTTTTTTACTTGCAAAAGGACTTTTTCCCTGCTAGTTCTATTAAATGACCTGTCAGAGGCAATAATGAAATGAGTATTTAGTGATTAGTTTGCTCATTTTGCAGTGTGACCTAAACTGTGGTTCGAGTTTTATTTGCACCACCACACAAAAACTTAAAACTCAAATTATTAGGCACTTAAAAAAAAAAAATATAGAGAGGATAAACACACATATGAACAGATATGAACTTAAACTAATCTGTGGATGTAGCCCTTGAAGGGTTTGGATTACAGATGTTGCCACACAAACAACAGTTTCAAAAATGTCTCAGCTGTGAAGAAGGTTAACTCCATTCTAGACAAACCCAGCAGAGGAAATAATATAATCCACAAATCTGGGTAGTACCCACTGCAGTTAACTTTGGGCATCTGGCATGTGGACCTTTATCTCTGAAATACTGGTTTGGGTTGCACTTCTAAATAACGGAATAAAGAACAGCTTTTAATCCTTGCTAACATGGACAAATATAACAGGTTATCCAACTGCTGCTGTATTTTTTTCCTTGGCTGCAAAGAGAATCTGGAGAAGCAGCTGAGATGTCCTTCTGGTGTCTGAAATAGAAAAGAAAGGTATCCAGTGAGGAATTTTTAAATAAGGTACAGCGTTTTTTTCACCTCATAGAAAACACAGGGTTTGTTCAATATCTGCCCAGTTTCCTGCATTTACCATGGATCACCCTCCCTTTTCTCCCTGTGCTGAGAACATGTCCAGAACAGGCACCCAAAACAGGGTGTTTGCATGTTGGTGTCTATATCGTGAATTTTTGTATTTACAATGTCAGTAATGATTCCTTCTCCTGAAGTCACCAGTGCTCTTAGCAGTGTTCTACTGCTGAGATTCACCACAATATGTCACAGACTAAGAAAATGCTCATTAAATCAGTGAGAGAAAATAGTAATCTTGACTCCTAGTGGCAAGAATTTTGGGGAGAATATCATTGTTTTGGTCAAACCCAAATCAGTAGTAAAGACACAATCTGTTCTCAGCCTGCAATCCAGGCAAAATGAAACTGCTGAGGAACTTTATTCTTCAATTTTCAATGACATTTGGGGAGATTTGGACTATATTAATGTTTTCTTTATGCTCTATTTCTACCACCTAAATCCCTAAACCTGGGAATTTCTTTACCTGTAAAAAACACACGATCTACGAAATTAATGAACTTTGGATTTTCCAAATACACAAACTAAGAAATTCAAATTTAGCTTGCATTGTAGCAAAAGATTCATTTCAGAGCTGAAGAAAAGGAAAAATAATCCCTTCTGAACTTGCTACTTTCCATAATTCCACTGCGTTTCTTTGAGTGTTGTTCGCCCTCCAAGGCATCTTCCACACGAGGAGTTTGTTATGTGGTTTAACACAACAATTGAGGTTTTTCCCTGAAAAATCTAGGAAATACAGAGATTTGATGATGATCATAGCACTGCTTATGTGCATTAAATTGATGCAAGCTGCCACTAGAATATATAGAGCTCCTTTCACTGGGATTTGTCTTCCTTCAAGGCACAAACTGAGGAATGCCACCGTGTGGCATTTCCTTGGTCCATATTCCATTGTAAAGAAAATCCTGGCTTTTTTTAGGTGCTGTGGGCAAAAGAGATATAAAATAGATAAATAGACCAATTATAAATAATTAGATAATTAGGTAAATAATTACAACATCTTATAAGGAAATGTGTAGAACACCTACTCCTGGTTGGCTGGCAGAACTCTCTGGGAAATTATGGAAAGAAATTTGCCCAAACCTGAGGTACCTCTAGAAGGACAAGTTGCTCTCAAAAAGCAAAGTTTGCAGACTCTCAGAGGTATAAAAGTAACCTAAAACTCTCCTTTCACAAAAATGAAAAGTCCTTTAAATTATTATTTTGCTTTTTGCCTTGTGGAAATGAGAGCAACTCCATTCTGGTAAGATAAGAATGATTAACTCTTTTTTAGCAATGAAGACAAAATGGATGTAAGGAATCATCAATTTGAATTTGGCTTTTTAATCCACGTCAAACACTGCCTTCAAAATTGGCTAACTAATTCGGTTTTACTGGAGACTCTGTAAATAAATGTCCGTAAGAAAAGATGCTCAAAACTCTGGAAATGAAGTCAAACTGACCAAGAAAAAACTTCGGGGGGAAAAAAAAGCTCAGTCTTGACTGTTGATGGATTTCCCTCTTTGTAATTGTTTCTGAGGATCTTATTCATCAGTCTTCTCTGAGAACATTATGGGGGAAAATGGAAGGCACTTCATCACCACAGCCTCCATTTTAGTGCAGATGATCCATTTCATGTGCCACAACAGAACCCTGAAATGGATTACAGCCTAGGAAAACACGGAGGCAAAGAAGGCTAACCTTCAATTACCGTGATTAGACTACAAATGAAAAACAGATCTAATGGGTTTTTTTAAAGTGCTGGTACTCCATTTGGTGAATATTTAGCAAAAAACAAAAACAAAAAAACCCCCAAACAAACAAATCAAAAACTTTTTAAAAAAGAAAAGCCTCCTAACTATAAATACTTGAAATATTTCATATTGTTGTCTCACAAGTATCTTGGCCTAAAATCCTATTTAGATCAGAATCACCTGGCCATTGAAACCACTCTTTTGAAAAGAACCAAATACCCTGGAAATGCCAATGCCACATGTTTCGAATAAGAATAATCTGGAAGAAGTCAAACAACACCAAAATGTTCAAAGCTTCTCTACAACTTAAAAAAACATTGAATTAGAAGAGTTGGCTGCATGTTGGAGGCTCAGACTTCAGGGCAGGGTGAAGGACTTTTCTCTCTAAACTCAGCTCTTTCTGATCACTGAGCTGTTGTTAGCTCCCTGTCCATGCACACAGTGCCGCGGTCTCATGGCCTGTGTCACAGGAGTAGCACCTGAGGGACACTTGTCCTGCATCAAATTTCTCATCTCTCTCATTCTGAGCAGGTCCAGTGTTACCAATGTAAGGAATTTCATTATGACCTAAGCATATTCTCAATTTTTTCATGTTTTCCACAGTATCCTTCCCTCACCATTTACCAAAGTATCTCTTTGCTGTGAAATTTCATCACTCGCTAATGTGCTGAAAGCATTTCTGAAGCTGAAAGAATAAAAAAAAATTACTCCAAATTTAGTCCAATTTTGTTTTTGCAGGTAAAATAACCAGATTAATAACAATCACTAACTCTGTCTTTCATGCCCACCTTGTCTTGTAATTTTTTAGCAGATGTTCCCTTTTTTTGACTGTGATCAAAAAAGTTTCCCATATTTTCTTGCACTCATATAAAGCAAAAGTAACTCCACGAAAGTCAATGCCTGTAAAATGGCAGATGGCAACAATCAAATGGGAAAAACAGCTTCTGCTCTTTGCAGGAATGTTCAGTACATGGCAGGTCCTTCCCAAATATCCAAAAAGGAGAATCTGATTTCCTCATTTCCTGCCCATGGCAGGGGATTCCTACACGTACAGATAGGATAGGGCTGAGTCCTTCCACCTTTCACAAGCAGAGGTTCAAAAGCATGTCAGCAATTCAGATTATCAGAATTTGTTCTGCTATTATGCCATCCATGCTTTATAATTAAAATGCCCAGGGCAGGGGATTTGGAATTAGGTGATTTTAAGGTCTCTTCCAACCCAACCAATTTTATGATTCTGTGTTTAGAATAACACTAAAATAGGCAAAAGCTGCAAAAGGTGATCAAACAGGTAATGCTTGAGTCCACTTTGGGTGAGGTCCTCGTAAGCAGTGAGAGAAATGAATCATTCTGAGGATTTTTAGTACAGATAAAAGGGACAGTCTCGAGCTGAAGCCAAGCCGTGGAGAAAGTGTTTGGCAGTGGGGAGCAGGTTAGAAAGAGCAGTGAAACTATCGAAAAGCAGAGGGAAACAGCACTGTGAAAAACTCCAGATATGGCTTGTGGAATATGAAACTTCTTCCAGACTTAGATGTATATTCAATTCCAAGATCTCAGAATTTCCTATGTGAAACAGGGTCATTCACATAATCTATCTGTATCCAGGTTTTCCATCTGTAAAATGAAAAAAAAAAAGAAGGGATGAAAGCCAAAACAATTTAGGTCATATGAAAGCAAAAATTGTGTCTTGCAAGACATATGTAGTAATCTTAGTAATCCTTCTAATCCACTCAGTGGCTTTCGCTGAAACGTTCTCCTCAGAGTTACACGACAGACTTTAAAATAGTTGTGAACAGCTGGGAGGAGGCCAGAGAAGAGAAGCAAAAATTATCCTAGAAATCTAGAAAACCACACTCACAGGATGCTGAGGAAAATGTAATTTTTGAATCTTGGGAAAAGAGGGACTGCAAAACCCAAGAGCAACAAGTTAACTGTAAAAATGCGTAAAAGCAGCTGCAAGGAGAGAAAAAAATGAAGTAGAAGAAATAAAGTGTTCTCCATACTGTAGTGGACAGGGCAAGCAATGATGGTGTAATAGCCAAAGAAGAAGATCTAGAAATGTAGATAAAATTTCTACTAATTCAGTTACTGAAGCACAAGGAAGAGTTGTATGAGTAAACTGCAGAATCTGCATTAAAGGGACTGTCATCTAACAGTTTGACAGATACTGGCTGCGAATGGCATGTCTGGGAGCTGCCACTGACATGAGTATACGCAATTTTAAATATTTATATATTAGAAAATAAAGTTGCAGATCATGATCAAGCATTCATGATCCCAGTGTTGCATGCCAACAGGATGTCTGCAATTATGTCAGGAAATGTCAGTCTACTGGAGTTTCATAGATTAAAAGACAAAGGTATCCTTCACTTCATTTCATTTCCATTTACTCTATAAATGGAAATTGATTTAATTTCACTTCCTTCTCTAATATGTTTTGAATGCATAGCTATTAGTGAAGGAGATGCTTCATTAAAATCTGCCTGTTTTGTTTTAGAGTAAAACTCATAAAATTTGCAAGATTTCATTTAATCAGTTAAGTTGGAAATTAACGTCAGCACTGCTTTCTTCCACTTGTTATTAAGGGAATTGGACTATTAGTAATTTCTTTACTATTTAAATTTAATCTGGAGATATCTTAAAATACACCATCAGGATTTTCAATAAAGGAAAGAGCTTTGAATTTCAGAGGTGAATCCTGCAAATAGTATTGGCCATTATGGTCAGGACACTTTATTTCCTTTGAGAGATCAATCTACATGGCACGGGGATTTAAATTATAAAGCACGGGTTGCACAGCAGAGAAAGCAAATTCTGACAAATGGGATTTCTAACATACTTCTGAACCCTTCTTTGTGAGAGGCAGAAGGACTCAGCCATATCCTGTTTGTGTGCGTAGGAATCAGAATAGCCATGAAAAGAAACACCAAGTCAACAGGACCGTGAGAAAGTCCTGGCAGAACAATCTTTCAGAAATAGCTCCTCTTCACTGCGAGGCAGCTCTGTGCTCAGCCTACCTCTGACTAATTTTCTTTATTTTAATGCCGAGAAGTGTTTCTTTTTGTGCAGTCAGCCACTGTCAGTGGAGGCAGTGAGTGCTCCCTGGGCTGAGGGTGATGTGCCAGGTGCATTCAGGGAGGCACTCTCTCTCTTCCTGAAGGATCCATCATTTCCCACTACCTTGGTATGACTGATATGAACAGGCTCCCCTCAGGGTCACAGCTCTTTTATTTCTAAAATTATATTACCAAGAATTGTATTATCAAATTTTTTCTGTTTCTCTGTTTATTTAATTCCATTTAATCTGATTTCAGACTGCATATTAGTTGAAATAAGCAGGGTGTTCAGGACCTAGACAAAGACCTAGAACAGTTCTTGTTTCTCTGTCTTCCTCTCCATCATGGGGACAGAGAGGGTCTCTCGGGGCCTCTTCTTTCACATCACACAGCCTTAAGGGAAAGCAGAATCACAGTCACAGAATATCCTGAGCTGGAAAGGACCCATAAGGATCATTAAGTCCAGCTCCTGGCCCTGCCCAGCACCATCCCCAAGAGTCACACCCTGTGCCCGAGAGCATTGTCCAAACACCCCTGTGTTTGTCACACCTGTGACCACTGCCCTGGGGAGCCTGTTCAGTGCCCAGCCTCCCTCTGGGGGAAGAATCTTTTCCTGATATCCAACCTAACCCACCACAGACACTTGCAAAGAAAAACCATCTCACAGACTCCAGAACAGTGACAAAAGCTGAGCCGCAGCTAAAGCTAAGACCTTTCAGCAGTCTCAGGATTCTGTGCAGTTTTTCCTGCAGTCTGTAGATGTTTCTTCACTGTTTGGCAAGGCTTTGGCTCATGCCAGGAAGGATGGCTGAGCTGGTGTCCACTTGGCTAAAACTTCTTTCCTTCTCTGAAAACAAGAAAACCAAATCCCTTCAGGGTAGAGTGTTCATGTTGTACACAGGAACTGAGTTTTATCCCAAGGATTTCCAAAAACACTTTCATTGTCATGGGCCAAAATCTTCCCTCTGGTTGCGGACAGACCCATATCCAGGCCCCATTTGTCTTACTGGTATAACCTAGATTTCCTGTCCTGAGGCTGCCTGAATTATTCCTTTTTTGAAACCTGCTTTGGTTATTTAGATGATGATCACTTGTGACAGCACTTTTTACACACTGGCACGGTAAATAGTAATTTGGAACATAATGATGAGTTATACTGCCCATAACTGGCAAATTACATTAATTCAGATATCTCCATAGTGTCCAGCTCTGTCAGTGCTGCAGATCAATCAGCCTGACATCTGTTAGAAGCCAGGATTTATATACAGAATAACTGCTTGGATCATGTAGAGTAAGGCTTTGGTCATATGGAACGTTTCAGTGAAACACAGCGAAAGGAACTGAAATGTGAGTAGTCATAGGGGTGCCTGCACTGGTTATCAATAAAACATCTTAGGATTCTTCTAAAAAACCGGTCACTCATTTAGTATCCCCAAATATCTGTGTTGAAACACATACTTTGTCCTCTGGGACAGCATGATAATATAATATTATATTTCTTCAGTGTTCTGGCTTGTACTTCCTAAGTACATTTGAATATGAGATTTCTACTAAATGTCTGACTGTGCAAGACCTGGATAAAATACACAAGGCACTACACATTTCTATGTCTGACCCTAGAACCTGAGCTATGTCTGCCACCAGTGCCCTTACTGATGGGATTCATCCATTTTCCTCTGTGCTTTTAATTTTTAACAGAATTTGGACAGAAACAGATCACTCTATTTCTGGCTTGTTTACGCTCAGATTAAGTATTTGAACTCAGGTACCTTGGAAAGAGAAAATGCTGTTGTCTGAAATAGCCCTTGGGCTTTTCGAGTAAAACACTGCTATAGACAAATCACAGCCAGGATTACTTCACCAGCCAGAAAGGTTTTCCCTCACGTATGTGAAGTGTGACCTACAGGCTATCTGGGCACTTAGACTTTAATGGACCTATTCTAGACAAAAAGAAAAAGAGAAAACAGTTATTTAGCCTCTGTATAGAAATGGCCGCTATTGCAAAACAGAGATTTAAAATGTAAATTTTACTTGACCTCTCATCAATGTATCATCTGATCTGAGAAAAATGAAGTCCCCTGTATTAACTTATGTGGAATTGCACAGAAAAGTGTGGAATGATTTATTATTTTTCTACCTGCCTTTTTCAGCATTATTAGTTATTCACAGCAATAGAAAAGCATCCAATTAATATACAGATACACTTTAACTAATACAGGAAATCTATTGATTCAGTATGTTAACATCCTGTTCTTCTGGCTGTCTAGCAGAGAATTTCTTCTGCAATTCCCATGTGTGGCTGCCCAATATTCCTTTGAAATCCCACATTCTTCAAAGTGTATTTTTGCAGTACCTCAGCTGTCTAGACCAGACTAATAGTAACCATTAATTACTGCAATTCAATAAGTTATCACGCCTCAGCTGAGCTATGGCAACCTGCTGGGACAGTGCTTGGGTGTCCTGGAACAAGAAATAATGTATATTATCTCCCACGTGTCATGGCCTAGGAATATACGTACACAGAGTCACTTACCACAGCTCTGCTGATGAATGGTAACTCATTAAATAGCTGTAATTTGAGTGGGACCTCATTAAATAGCTGTAACTCTCCTTTCTATCTCATTTTTATGTTTGTGAAACAGGAGCATTTGGTGTGGTGTGATTAATAGGGTGGTAGCTCACCAACATGGGACCTCGCAGGTACACAGTAGGATCTGCGTTAGAGGTTCTGTGTTACAAGGGCGAACCTTACAAAAAAAAAAAAAAAAACCTCAGGG
Organism: Pomatostomus ruficeps; assembly: GCA_013400735.1. Taxonomy (NCBI): domain Eukaryota; kingdom Metazoa; phylum Chordata; class Aves; order Passeriformes; family Timaliidae; genus Pomatostomus; species Pomatostomus ruficeps. The sequence continues at coordinate 13,110 of VYZT01045347.1, forward strand.
GG